>JAPYYV010010458.1:0-11307 GCA_030522625.1 Copidosoma aretas
AGCAGACGAAGCTTTTGTTCTGCTCTGCAGTGGAAGTAATAATATATATGGCTATGGTCATGACTATACCTATATATGTTGTTGACTATATATGGTGTGCTGAGCCTCCTTAATGCACAAACAGTGATGGTTAACCCTGCTAAAAAAGAAATTGCATTTAATTGTGTGAAATATTAGATAATCCATGCTCTGCATGTAATAGAAAACTATAATTCCCTATGTACTTGCAAAGCTAAGCTTTTAGGTTCGTCATCTGCGATTATCTAGCTCACCTAACGCTGCATTTCAGTTTCGAATAATCACAATTATCGAGTAACTCCTGCGATATAAACATTGAATAAACTTATTGATATTGCAACAATTTTTTTTATGAAGGTAAGTTTCACCAAAATTTTATAGAAGTAGCTTACCACAATACCATTTCGTTTACTATACTTGTACACTACACAGATTATGTGTGTGTCTTCTGACACAGCTTCTGCGTCCACTTCCTTGAGTAATTATGTTCATCGTAATAAATACGATACGACGACCACATTCATGAAAAAATGTTAAATGCTCTATGATAAATAATTGTACTTTCACTGCATGTATAACATATCACTACGTGTGAATGCTGTGAACAGCTGCGTGATAGGCGTGACGTGCCGTTGTCTGCTTATATATATACTAGTGGGGCTCCGGTCCCCTAGGCGCTCCGCGCGCCAACCCCTAGATGTGACTGTCTTAGTTAAGTACTACGATTCATGCCATTTTTTTTAAGATAAAAAAAACCATTACACGCACACTAATCGATTATTGTTATAGTAACTTTGTTACATTAAAAGTGTGCTGAATAGCATATATAATGAACCTATGATAGCAGTGTGTGTTGCTTGAAATGTTTCTAAAAATGAAATATTTGATGATTTCGATTTTTGTATTTATCCGAAAAATCTTCCTGAAAATGTACCAACTCATACTTATTTTAATAAACTATCTAAATACGTCGAACCCATGGTTTTCCTATACTATTTCCCTTAGATAATTTTCGTTCGAGTACAAATTAATTAAAAAATTATTATAAAAACGAAAAAATGATTTCATTCATACCATACTATGTATACAGATTGTCTTATAGACCAACAAATGTAATATTCTATCCCCTATTAAAATTTGTGATTTTAACACAAAAATTTTTTTCACATGCTTATATTATGGTTGAAAGTAATCAGATGAACTTTTTCAGAAATAATCAAAGAAATTTACGAATCTAATGTTATAAAGGTTTATTAGATTATATTTTGAATAGTGCATCCAATATCACACCAAATTTTGAAAGAAAAGATAGGGGTAAACGGAACATAATTAACATATTTATAAATTTGTAGCCTGATGAGGCTGGCAAACCAAGCCAGCGAAACGTTGCTCAATAAAAACAGTTATAAGTTATAATTCGTAGAATTATTCTTATTTCTTTCGTTCCCGACTGATCGCTGATTGACATACATTAATTGAACCACCATGGAGGACGCTAATCATTCGTATAAATGTTGAAAAGTTTGCATCGATACAGAGTAAAAAAAGAAATATATATATATATACATATATTCATAAAGGAAACGAAAGATCATATTGTAATGTACAAAAATAATTCAATCCTGAAATTGAACTTTACGATGAAATAAAACAGTATTGATGCACGAGATTTAGGTCCAATAGAAGCAGCATGGCGCTTACAAAAATAAGCTATTTTTGGTGAAAGCCATAGCGTAGTTGATTTGTGCATTAACGAAAAATAAAGTATTTAAAGAAACAAAAATTCCTGAATGTGTAAATAATTTTAAAACACATTGATCAAAATGGTTTGAATTGAATAAAATATATATTTTTGCTAAAAATTCCAAGTATGTAAACATATGAGACAAAAAAACAATTTGATAAGCGACAACGTCGTAGGAAACATAATGCAATAGGTGGATTAAATGTTGTTTCTCCAAAAGACCAAGAAAGATTTTTCAAGAAATTAATATTAAAAAAAAAAATGGTTGTGCATAATTTAAAGATTTAAAAACATACAAAAAGAAATTGTACGACAATTTTAAAGAAACAGCAATATGTATGGGTCTTATTGAACATGACTTACAAATTTTAAATATTTTTGAAGAAACAAGTGTAATTACGGTACCAAATCAATTGAGAAAACATTTTACATGGTTTTGACTTGCCGAGAACTTCTAAATTACCATCAGATTTAAATAATATTAAAAGTTTATTTTTAGGATTTAAATTTGATAGAAAAAAAATCGAAAGAGTTAATCTAGTAGTTTGGAACGAAGCTTTCATAATACTAAAGAAAGCATTAGACTTCGATGAGAAAACTTTAAGAGATTTATGCAATAATGACAAACCTTTTGGGGTTAATTAATAGTTTTAGGTGGAGATTTCCGTCAAATTTGACCAGTTATTAAAAAAGTAATGTAAGCATAATGATAAACGAAACAATAAAATCATCATATTTATGGAGATTGTTGAAAATTTTCAAATTAAATAGAAATATTCGATCAAAGGATGACAATTTTTCGGAATTATTGTTAAATATTGGAAACGGAATAATTAAAAAATTCAAAATTCCAGTTAATTGATAACTTTAGACTTTTACTCGATAATATTTGAAAAAAATTTAAATTTAAATATGAATAGTGTGATAATAACTACTTATATTGAATACGCTATTTTTTTAAATAATAAAATTTTAATCAGTATAGAAGGAAGGAAAGTAACGTATTACAGTATTGACTAAGGAACATACAAAAGAGTTGATACATCTGATGATGTTTATTTTAATTTTAGCTAGAAACGTTAATTAACATTCGGGAAGGTCTTTCCCCGCATCAACTTAATTTCAAAATAATAGCAATAGTTATGTTAATAAGAAATTTAAATAATAATGATGGACATTGTAATAGAACACGATTAAAAATAACCAAATCATATAAATTTATCTTTGAAGTTGAAATTATTACAGGTGAAGAAATTGAAAGTAAAGTTTTACATATCGATTGACTTAATCTTCTTTGAATACTACTTCTTTATATTTTAATTTACTCATTAATCAATTTTCAATAGTATTAACATTTGCAATGACCATAAATAAATCTCAAAGTCAGAGTTTTGACAAAATAGGTCTTTACTTCAAGAAGCCATCATTTTTTCATGGACAATTATATGTAGTATTGTCCAGATTTAAATGTGCAGAAAATATATACATACAATTACAGTCAAATGATAACAGTATTATTGATAATACTGTTTGGGAAGAAATTTTCAATGATAAAAATTAAATATATATTTGGTTGTTTATTGTTATTCTCATTAATTAACTTTTTTTTAATATGTTCTATTTAAGTAGGACTTTTAAAGTAGACTATGCCTGTATACTTGATATCATTAAAGTGTTATAAATATAGCCTATGGAGTATCATTTGTCATACAATGCCTTAGGTTACTTTAGGCTACAATAATTTTTATGCTACCAAGATAAATTGGGAAACCACTGTAAAAAAAGTGCCCCTGAATTATTACCGCAAGGTGGAGTGGAAAAATCATTATAATAATAATTCTTTGAACTTGTGCACTTATATATGGGTTTAAATTAATTAATTCTAAATATATGCATTAATTGTTTAAGGGTGGTTTAAAATAAAAATTTTTAAATTCTTGATATAAATGATAAATTTATATGATTTTAAGGATAGCTGAAAAAAAACTAAGAAATGTCTTCGTTTTTGAGGAGGGGAGGGTGTAAGGGCTATGTTCTACGTAGAAAATGTATAAGTATTTGAGGGAAGGTCGACGCTTCCTGAAAATTTTCTAAGTTCTTGAGAGGGGTGAGGGGGTGATGAGGGGGGCGGAGAAGTGCACCGAACAATAGAAAAAATGTTTTTACGTGAAATAACGGAGAAAACGATCTAATTTTTGAGTGACAGAGTAGAGGTTAGGTAGGCTAAGGGGGCGGGGGGTTGAAAGGGGGCATAAACGAATGACGATCATAAAGAATACATAATAGTGTTACGAATTCACCCGTGATTTAAGGGGAGGGGGTGTCTGAGGCTATATGAAACGGTTACAAATTCTTTTATTGGCTGCTTATTTTCATGGCTTTTCTTTGCAATTTTAATTCATCTTTGACCCTAAAATAATGATTTTGTGCGTAGATAATTTGTTATGAAGATAGAAAAATTTTTTTTTCACACTGTAAAAAAAATAGTTTTGGCTTCAATTATTGGTTTTTCTTTCTGTTATTATGTTGAATTATATTATGTTATTTTCTTGAAGTAGCTATAGATTCATACTTTTTGTTTCTTTTAAAATAATTTTAAATTAGTTGATAAATTATTTATTAATGAACATTGTAATCGGGCGAATTAATTTAGTTATGTGGTTTTAGGTGCGTGACTATTAATTTACTTAAGTTAAATATTAAGCTGAAGTGTATGGGTCTCACATCCAATACCTGTTTTATCAGCCGTATTACTGTTGGTCACGTCTATTATTTTCCGCTGAAATAGAACTAAATTGGTTATTTTAGACGTAGGAGTAGAGTATTTTATTAAAACCTTTTTTCCTGTACGACAAATATGGAGCTTACTAGCCGTAATATTTAACTAGTTTTACCAATTGTTAAAAGCATGTGCTATCCAGCAAACTTTGTCTCTTTACATCATGATTGAAAGTATAACACACTTTTACAGTAAGTATAATACACTGAAATATATTGCCAATCATATATTGTATGCAAAGAACCTTTGATCTGATTGGAAGATCTTAACACTGCTCAGAGAAAGTATGCTATGCTACAGCGCAATCATGGTTTGCACACACCTGCTTTTTTTGCATTATGTGCATGAATCGGTTGCTCTGCCCGATTTCTGTAATAGGGTGTTATCATCCCATGTACGTTATCTTAAAACTAAATATACTTCCCCGCTTGCACTCTTAATTAGTAAATAAATGATCTACTAATAGACAGTGTAAGTAGGCGAGTCTATTTGGTTATTTGGTTGTAGGTGTTTCAGTCATAGTTTATTTTTATTTCATATTTAGCTCGAGCTTACGGGTCTTCCGTTATCTGTTTCATCAGTCGTATCACTAACGATTACGTTTTATTGTTGTGCCTCTATATATTTGTCAGATAAGACGTGTGGGCAAAACAGAAAATCCCAAGGGGCTGTAAAGGAGCGACTTTGGCTGCAATTGGTTGTTTTCGGCAATGTTTGACGACGTTGGAAGGCTTATGTGAAAGGATTCGTCTGTAATCGGAATAGTTCGTCTGTTATCGGCAGAGTTCGGAGAGATGTCTTTCGGGTGACTTCTGCCATCTTCGGTTATGGTAAAAATGAGGGACGGCAGTGAGGGAAGGGGGGGTGGGAGTTTCTAAAAATATTATTTTCACACGAAAACACGGGAAAACAATTGAATTTTTGCGGGGGGGTGCAGGAGCCTGCATGGGGGCCAAAAACAAATGTCAGTGTTACAAAATACGTAGAAATCAAACAAATACATTTGTGAGTTGTGGGGGGGGGGGCTGCAGGGTGGATAGCGGAGGGGGGTGCAGAGGGCCAAAAAATGTACATCTTTACAACTCTATATATATAGTAAGATATATACTAGTGGAGCTGCGCCCTCTGCACGCCAACCCCCTAACTTTGTACATGTAGAAAACGACTTGTATTTTTAAAATGTAATTAAAATAGTTATAACTTCTATTATGTGAAAAATCACTTCTATTTTTTTTATTTTTTTATCATTATAATTTTTTTCTAATAGTCTAGAAATATTTGCAATAATCTTTGATGAAGAGATTTTTTCACTCAGGATCGACTTTCTTTGCAAGAGATTGTTATAAATAAATATAAAGTCCTGTAAATCTTTATTGTTAAACTTTGGGATAAGATTAGTTAAATTATTTAATGTTTGTTAAACATCCATGATTGATGTTGCGCCACTGGTGTGTTTTAATATTTATGAGCATCATGGCTAAATGAATTATTGCTTCTGGTACATTTGGAATTTAGTTAATTGTCAAAATCATACTCGGAACGACCGACCTGTTTCTTATTTATCGAGATTTATTAATCAGTAATACATCGGTAACGATATTTATTATTTGAAGAAAATTGGAATACATTTATAATCGCTCGATCTTTATGGGATGGGATCGTGGGCAATAGAAATTGGAAATAAAGTTGAAACACTTGTTAAACATGCCTTATACGCTGTATACGAGTAATAGGATCATGTTTATTAAACTCTAATTCAATTGGAGATCCATGTGACGATTGTTGAGAGAACAGTAAAATAAGTTTGATGATTTTGTAGATAGCAGAATGCGGTCCGACAATCTTCAACGCATTTAATTTGTAGGAAAAAAGCGAAGTAAACTAACACTGCATATGTAGACCAGAATATTATAAAACTCAATATATTGCTATTCTACAATCCTATATCTTAGAAAGATTATAAGTATCAAACATTACATGTTCTAAATGCAATCCATGTTTTGAATCTTTCTATTTACTAAATAAGTCATGCGGGCTAAACAGAAAATTTCAAGAGTCTGTTATGTCGATTTTTTACGATTTTTGCTCCACATTGTCTATTTTTTCACTGTTCTTGACCTCTAATTGAATTAATGATTTTATATGGGTGAGTTCGGCCATCTTCGGGTGATCTAATACTTATACTGATACGCGTATATAACCGCGAGGGCGAGATTGATATAGCGTGTGGCAATTAGCATTTTTATTTAAATCGTATGCTAGAATTCTATTTAAATTTAAAGACGTGTTCGTATGTAGCTAGATCGCTAGTGCGTTACACTGACGAGTCTCAGCTAGCGGTCGAAGACGAAACGAATCCCATCCTTTTTCTCCTATCTTCCAAACTTTTCCTTTCCTACACTTCGCGCTCTTTATTTACGGAGGCACCAAGTATGAATTTCAACAGAAGGTTGAACCTGCTTGGTATAAAGTCAATGCGTCTGCATGTGGAGGTGCAATGTTATTGCACAAACCCACACGCTTAAAAATGATTCTGTTTGAAAAATCGAGTATGGAAGCTGCGTTCTATATACTAAAATATTTAATAATCGAACAAGTTGTTGTACAGAGGTTAATTAAATCTGAATAATTTTTATGATTTAAAAATGAGTGTGTATATCTTATTATTATTATTGAGCAACAAAAAAATCACTTGCAAAACGATTTTTTGTATTAAATCTACTATGGAAAATTTCTACGTTATGGTTGGAAGTTTGAAGAGTGCTTTTTCCATCTTTAATATGCAGCATGACGAAAGTAAATAGTTTTTATGATGCTAGAAAGTATATTATCAATGAATCATTATAAACACAGACAAAAAATCAATTAAGACGAATATTTGGTACAAATCTAATATAGAGAATCTTTTCGAAACAACAGCCGTCTGTGAGAGGGCTTATTTTATTGAGTTGTTTATTTACACAATCAAACAGATTTCTTAAAGTCAGAATCAGAATAAATAATGAATAATCATAACTAAGCAACAAAAACAACTTAAATGCGACTTTTTCTCACGAAGAACGCGACTTTTGATTACCAACAAAAAAAAAAAAAGTTGGAAAATGACAGCCGCTTTAACACGGAAAATATGCCTTAAGAAAAAAATCGATTATAAAACTGAAATAGAAGCGTGGGGGAAAAAAAACAAGTCGAAGACATGGAAAAGAAATATTTTTTAGGATATTTTAAACAAGCCAAACATATCAATGATATTAATTCAACCTTTGATTCCAATGACAGAGAAAATTCAATAAATACTAGAGATTCACGATCTTCAAACATGTATTAATTGTAACTTTGTAAAATATTTAAAACATAAAATTAATTTTTAACACTCGAAAATGTTTAAAAAAATTTTGATTTTTTAAAATTTGATGTTTGATACATCAAGCTAAAAGTGTGCGATCGCTGAATTGCAAATTTCTTGACAATAAGACCGTTCCGCTGTTCATTTTCAGTAAACTAAGGGAGCTCGCAAAGGAAAACTCTTTACGACTCATTTTTCCGAAGTATAACGAAAAACTTTTAATCGAGTTAAGGCGGTACCGTAGAGCATATGTCTGCCCTTAAAATATTAATGTATTTTTTGAAAATCGAACTTAAGTGTTGTGTTTCACTGGTTCTATTAATGTTATTTTTTCGTTTTATAATAGGAATCATCTCTAAGACTAAACGTTTATAATAGTAATTTCCTTGGTCTACAGTATTTGGCAGTGCTATGGGCAGCCCCATTACTACAATCTTGGCAGACTTAGTGTTGGGTGATTTAGAAAGAGATAGTGTATTGACTAGTTCAATAATTGTTCTTTGGTGGTTTAAATATGTTGATGACGTTTTAACATGCATCCTGGAAGATGAGGTAGATTTCTTTTCAAACCATTTGAATAATTATGATCAAAATATTCAATTCACAGTTAAAGCACCAGTCAGTGACAGCATTCGTTTTTAGACATTAGGATAAAAAATTAAAAGATGGGATATTGATAATAAATTGGTTTAGAAAACCCACACATGCAGGCAAGTGTTTTAATTTTCATTCGCACTAACCATTATCTCGAAAAATTGGTATTATTTATAGTGTAGCCGATAGGGCTATTAAGTTGTCTGACAAACAGTTTCAAAATAGCAACCTGTGCTATGTTTGCTCTATTTTTTAAATAAATACATGAGTTTAAGATTTAATAAAATAAATAATCAGAGTAAAGATAACAATAATATATATAATAAGCCTCAGAACACTTGCTTAACACCCTCGGCTTCGCCTCGGGCGTCAAATGCCTGTGTTTTGAGACATTCTTTACTGTTCCTCCCTAGGTGAGTAATATACTATTGATCGTAATACAATTAAAATTTAAGACTAAGATATAACTATATTAAACGTTTAGTCATGGAGACGATTTATGTTGAAAAACGAAAAAATAACATTAATAAAACCAGTGAAACAGAACTTAAGTTCGATTTTCAAAAAATACATTAATAGTTCAAGAAACTGCCAGTCGCTTGTTGTTTTTATTTAGTTTTTCTACATTTTATGAAATCATTGATTGTATCCAATTTTGTATAATCCATCGCTGTTCGAGTCTCGCTCTCTGGTGTACGATCTATTACTATAAGTGCACCTTATAGTATCATCATCATTTTGACACCTTAGTACTCATTGTAGAGTGAGCAAAATTAGGTCGTTGGTTTTAAGTTGACGAAATAAAACTTTTGTCATTTTTATTTTGAGTGTGTATTCGTTGAAATATATTTAAAGTTTTCTTCAAAAAACTAATATGTTATAGGTTAATCTTTTCAGAATATTATACATCAATTTCAAAATAATCTCGTGTCTCGTTGTTGAGATATCAACTCATAAAGCAAAAATAAAATCATGAATTGAAAGTGTGTAACAGAAACTGAAAATTCAAATCTTTTTTGTGAAGTTACTAATAGAATGTAATAGTAAAAATGTAATAATATACCGGAAACCTATATAAAAAATTTAACAGTATTTTAAACAAAACAAAAGTTCAATTATTGTTTTAATGATCCTTTCTTTTTAACATATGGCATACCTCTCGTGACCCATCTAACGACTAAATTAAATAGTTTATTAAATGGTATTTCACTGAGAGAAAAAGTTATGAAAATTAGTGTGCTAGAACGGTAATCTGGTTGCATCTTGTCGTTCAGGTACTTTTTTCTCTACATTCAATATTACTCGTTCAACATAATTTTTCTCCATAGTTACTACGATGATTTTTACTGGATCGCACGGAAAAAATTAGATTGCCAAAAGTGAAAAGCTAAAAGTGCCGTTCCAGCGCAGTAATTTTTATAATTTTTTTCTCTTAGAATTCAATTAACAAATGAATTCAAATGTATTTTTATACACGATATAATTGTTGAGAAGAACAAACACTAATGCTAACGAATTGGCACAACTCTTCCAAAAGCTCTATTCTGTCGCACATTGTTTGAATTATAGTTTGCTAGAATTATTGATTCATCGGGGGAAATTCGGTAAACAATGCTCTAAATATTGGACGTTACATGCAAGCAGGAACATACAACAAGGAACGGAGTACTTTGGGTGCGTTTTATAAACATTGGTCTTATCATAAATTTCAGTCTTGGGCTTAGCATAGCAGCTTTTTTAAAACAATAACAAACCGTGTTTCGCATGCCCTACTGTCAGGACGTGTTTATGTTTATACTGCGACCCGAGATGTGGTCACAGCACCAAATGGGGGTACTATTAGCAAACGAGTGGAAAAGTAAATAAAAATTGGAAAGCCTTGAAATTTCGTTTGTCAATTCTTTTTTTTTTGTTTTTCTCTCACGGCCAATGGGAGGTCAGTAGCTTTTTGCACTCTACAGTGACAACAGCAAATTTTTAACTACCAAGCGGGTATTTTTTACATAATTTCTTAATAAACGAGACGAATATTCACAGTTTTATGTGATGCAGTGCGGATCTGTAGTTAAAGTTAATTTATAGCATCGTCAAAAAAAATATGAACGTAAAAAAATTAGTATCTGACTAATCTGAATGCTCGTGGAAACATAGCGTTACTTTTCGATGGCGTGAAATGGATCGTAATAGTCTTCAACTGGCCGAGACTAATAATGTTACTGTCCGACGGCCCGAGACGAATCATGTTATTCTTTGAGGGCGCAAAATCAATCGCGATAGTCTTCGGCGGCCCGAGACGAATCATGTTATTTTTCGACTGCGTGTTTTTGATGATGTTAGTCTTCGACAGCCCAAAATAGATCGCATGGATTTTCGTAAGTCCTCTTAAATAGTGTTAGCCTTCTACGGGAATTATTAATCATGCTAGGTTTCGTCATTGCTCGTGGATCATGTTAGTCTTCGTCAGAGGTATCGACATAAGCTTGTAATTATAAAAGTTTTACTTTATATCTCTGTTTTTATTACGAAAATGATACTTTAATTATAAGAAAGTTATGATGAGTTTTCTAAAATTAAGGTTACGTGACTGTGATGTGTACCTCATTATTATAATTAAAGTATTGTCCAAAGTACAAAAGTCATTTTTTCTTAAATCAATTATTACACAACCCGACGTGACAAATGCTCATTAGATGAGACTAGTTATTTCCGATGGATTTTGGGTCGCTGAAACGAAACCAACCTTAGAATTGCTCTATCACGTCAGGGTTTTCAGATATCCTAACCTATAAGTGCGAAAATGGCGATTTTTGGCTATATTTGAGGTTA
>JAPYYV010010459.1:0-11306 GCA_030522625.1 Copidosoma aretas
AGAAAAAAAAAAAAAAAAAAAAAAAAAAAAAAAAAAGAAAAAAAAAAAAAAAAAAAAAAAAAAAAAAAAAAAAAAAAAAAACGATCCTTCGGAGAGATCGAAAGCTCGCATCGCCGCCCCAGAGCGTCCCCGGGACCCCGTGCAGGGCGCGCTCGTTTCTCATTCACGTATATTTTGTTCTGCGTTCGCTTTTAAAAAAATTTCAATATTTTTGTTCAATCTCTAGACGAACTACCCTCGCGCGAGAGAACGGAGCACGGTTACATCATTTGTTTTTTTTGTTCGGACAGACTTTCTTCCTTCCTTCGAGTTCCTCAGTTCCTCACTCTCTTTTCTGTTTCATCGTACACATTGTAATGCGCGTTTCAGAGATGGTCAACGCTCTTTCTCTCATCAACGAGCGAGAACATTAATAATCTTTCTCCCTTTTATTTCACATATATGCATAACCTGACTTCGCTATTTAATATTTACAATGTTTCAATAATAATTATTATTTTATATTCCATCCAACTCTCTTTCTTCTCGCGTTTTGTAAAAAATATAACATGATTCGTACACAGTTTTATTTCATACGCAGATAGTACTGAAAGGCCGATTATCCGTCTAAGTAATCTGTGTGTGACAACTATACTTATTTTCCGCGACTTTGACGAGCGCAGCATGGAAAATTCGTTTTCAATATTCGATCACTTTACTCGCGCTCGACGTTTACAAATATACTCTATGTATTTACTTAGAAAATTGATAAAAATCCAGTCGCACCTACCCGCTCGTCAAATTCGCAATGTTAATTTTTTTTATAATACATCAATGTTTGTTCGATTCAGCATTCGTGTTTAGGACAATAGGTGTACACGGGGCTCTGCTTTTTGCAAACACTTCGTTCCCGATTCTCTTCCACTTACTTAAGGAGCGAAGTTTTTGCAAGATCGAGCCTTTGTAAAGCCGCTCGGTATATTAGTGTATATAATATTGTACGCGTCAGTGTCCGACGTCTTTTGATTTGACGGTGCATAGTTTACATTTTGTTCGGGGACAGCAGTAGAGGAGCTTTGTTTCATTCATGTACGGATGATATGCGCGAAATATTAGTTTAGTTTTTTTTTTCAGATTATTCTTTCCCCATAGACTCTCTCTCTCTCTCTCTCTATTTTGTGCTATCGACGTAATAATGTACTGTTTAGAAAAATATGCAAATGTAGACTTTTGACTGCCTCTCTAAAGATCTCTACTTTTTATCTCTTTCTCTGCTAGGATCATTATCTCTGCTGAGTGATATTTGTATTTGTTTGTTCATTTGAAAATACACGAAAGGACACTGAAGCATAACTACTGGCAAAAATAAAAAATTATAATCCAACAAGACAGAACAAAAAAATGATGAACATAATATTTGACAAATAGATGATAATGACTTACACAATTCTCATATTGCTCTGATTGAGTTTCGTCTTTTTAACTAAAGAATATCCTCTTTCACGAACTGATAATAATAATATCATAAATAACATAATGGAAGCATCGCGCGATCTTCCGCTTAATACAAGGACAAAAAAGATTGGAAAGGCTCTTAAATGTTAGAACATTGAAGCTTTAGAAAGAAAGTCATTAATAGTAAAAGAAAACAGCTTTTAAAAAATAAACTAACTATGCTAAGAGATTAATTTTTGTTGAAGTAACCTCAAATATTCTAAAATCAATTTGCTCTTCCAAGTCCCTAATAACTTATACAATACAATTAGTAATGAGATTTCGATTGTAATAGTAAATAACTGAAACGAAAGAGAAAAGAAGAGATGAAAGGATACCAATCACTGTCATCTAATGCTCGATCGCAGGGGGACACTTGCACAACATATTATGTTCTGCAAAGCTTTGGTTCTTAAACCTCTGTAAAGAGAAAACTCTTGACGGTTTTTCGGAAAAACCAAATTCGTGTTTCAACTAAAAATATTCTAAACATCGACGAGAGTAGATAATCATTATTAACACTAATCTAAACAAAAGAAACAGCAAAGGTTTATTCTCTTTCATGTCGGATTTAAATTGCTGACTAATGATTTCCTATCCAAGTACGCAATAATTATCAATACGGTGGATGATCGCGCGGCGGTCTTACAGAACAGAACTAGACCGAATCAAAAGGGACACTTAAAAAATCAAGGGTCAAACCTTACAAAATCTAAAGCATACAACTCGGCCAATTCTGCGTGTACGTTTCAAAAACGTTCTATGAAAAGAAAACAAAAATGATCGAGCGTTCAGCTGTAAAATATTACAAACCGAGTTTGGTTTTGTCGTCGCCCACGAGAAATAACACTTAAAAAAACTTATTCGGAGAAAACACGCTCTTCTCTCACTAATCATCACTCCATCGTACTTCTTAAATGCCGGCATGTCATGCAACATTATGGTCCTAATCCCTTCTCACTTCGAATGTGTGTACTTTTGTTTTTGTTTCCTTAGGTGTGTCTTTATGTATAATGTGCACTCGACTCTAGTCTTTCTCTAACTAACATTACCTTGCTTTAACGCCTACTAATTTATATATATTACAATATTATTACACGTAATACTATCGGCGTATAATAAAATAACCGTGACGCT
The DNA here is from genome assembly GCA_030522625.1 of Copidosoma aretas. NCBI lineage: Eukaryota > Metazoa > Arthropoda > Insecta > Hymenoptera > Encyrtidae > Copidosoma > Copidosoma aretas. The sequence goes on from JAPYYV010010459.1 coordinate 2,611, forward strand.
CGTGTCCTTTTGATTTTTCCTGCAGCAGTACACGTCACGCTATATGATTCAACTTTTTGTTTTTGTATGTATATGTATATAATATGTCCGATAGAAACGCGACGAAGACGCGCACCTGTCTGATTCTTCTCTCTCCCTTTCGCTCTCAGCGCTGTTTTTTTTTCCCTCTGTGTCATTTGTGTTTACAGCTCGTCGTGTGTTATTTCCTTTTCCTGCTATTTGCCATGCACAGTGATGAAAAAAAAAAAAAAGAAGAGGAAGAATAGACGTTCGTTGTTGTTGCTATTTTTTACGTTCGAAAAATCGACGCGTTCCCCGAGCTTTCCGCAATTGACCGCAATTAGGAAACACCTCCACGCATATATATATCACTTGGCAACTTGATAAACTATAAAGTAGTAAGTCCCATCAGCGCGCTTTCCTTTGCACGACAACAGTTGCGACGACGAAAAGGTGTAGATAAATCCACCACCGGCACGTGTCAGTCCACCGCATATCCGCATATCAGCACTACCGTCCGGCCGCCTGTCTCCCTTTGCGCATTCTAATCACGTCATGACCGCTGCTGGTGCTGCTGCTGCTGCTGCTGCTGCTTGGCTTTATTAAGTATTAGAGTATACTGCAGCAGCAGTAACTCTTTTTCTCCTTCTCAGGACTGAAGTTCATCTCGCGCACTATCTCCGCGAAGACCTCGTTGACGTTGGTGCGGTTCTTGGCCGAGGCCTCGACGAACGGGCAGCTCCACATCTGGGCGAGCGCGTTCCCCTCGGCCGTGTCGACCTCACGCTGGTGCTCCAGGTCGAGTTTGTTCGCCACGAGGAGGACGGGCACCTTTTCCGTCCCTTTGACGCGGGTTATCAGCTCCTTCATGGCCTTTATGTCCTGGAAGGTCTGGTGATTCGTCAGACTGTAGACGACGACGAAGCCCTGGCCGTTTTTTATGTACAGGTCGCGCATGCTGGCGAACTGCTCGGTCCCGGCCGTGTCGAGGATCTCGAGGACGCAGGGCGAGTTATCGACCTCGATCTCTTTCCTGTAGAAGTCCTCGATCGTCGGGTCGTACTTCTCCATGAAGCAGCCCGAGACGAACTGCACCGTCAGCGCGGACTTGCCCACGCCTCCGGAGCCCAGCACCACCACCTTGAATTCCCTCATGTCGCGTCAATGGTGGCTCATGTAGCGGGATAAAATCGGAGCGCGCGATCAAGCGGACGGAGGTGGAGTTGAGGGCTCCTCTGCCCCAACTGCCTTGACTTTTGGCTACGATCGGGAGCCTCCTCGTCGAAGATTCTGGGACCGCCAATGCATCTAGCCGATGGGACGTGGGTTTGCAGCCTTGTCCCTCCTCACCGAATTACTGGTCGACACGAGGATCCAGAGAATGTCCTGCGAATACAAACAATATTTTATTATTTATCGTACTACATATGAAAAATTTGAGATGAAAACAACTCTGTACATTTAGAAATTTTATCAAGTATTTCAAGCACAAGTTTCTGTTATTTTCTTACTACATGAAATAATGCACGAATAAAATAATAATTATTATCAAGTGGGAAAAATAAAAGTCTCTCATAAATTAGAATTAATAGTTAGTTAGAAGAAAAAATCAAAACAAGATGAACTGCTGTATCTCTGGGGTATCAAATTGATTTATCTATTCCAAGAATATCAACACCAATATAGAGTATCAGATTAATGCGCTATCAGAATGAATATGAAATAAGATATTCAAAGTACACTGCATACCATCCGACTTTTTATTTGGTGCGTTATTTTAGTCATCAGTATTTTGAAGCATACTTTATCCAATAAATATTTGAGCTATAAAATCAGGCCTATCTATATATAAAAGCCGATTCATATGCTTGAGTGAATAATCACTGCCCAACAACAATGATGATCGTAAAAATAACGTATTATGAGAAATAACAATATCAATGACTAATTCCAGTCAATCTTTTTTTTTTTATTTACTCGATCATTAACTTTTCCCATGATTCATAAACAGGACAAAAAAAGTAGATAAAACATGTCCAACTGGATGCAAGAAAAAAAGGTTTACTGGTATGCTGCTGCTGCTCAGCCAATCTTGCAGACGTCTTACATCACGTGCAATTACAAATCTATAACCCAGCCAGCCAGAGAGAAAGAGACGGAATGAAAGAGATCCCCTACAATCTTCTAGCATTACGGAGCAAAAAACCGAGCGCACGAGGCTTGCAAGAGACGATATTCGCCAACTCGGGGAACCAAACCAGCCAGAAATTCCAAGCTCGGAGAGCACATTCGCATCCATTTATGGTAATATGAAGGGAAATTCGTGCATCCACAGACAGGCTTGTCAATTTACATTCTCACTCTCTCAGCATCCAATCTTCAACTGTACATGTAGAGGAAAAACCACTCGATCAATCAATCCTCTGTGCATTTAAACAAGTACGAAGCAATAACAATGGGGGGAACGAAGAAAGAAAAAAATTAAAACAAGACAAAGACGATAACTTCACGCAAAACACAGAGAGATATCCTCCGGAAATACTGTCATTTTCAGTGCACTCACACACTCTGCACATGCATAGCTGCTCTACCATCCAAGTCCAGAGACTCCAGACAGTCGAGACGAGCATTTATTCACAATTTTATTACATGTGCAAGTGTTGGAGATGGAGAGAGGAGAGGAAAACATGAAAAAAAAAAAAAGGCGAGAAAGATTCTTCCTGGGCGTAAGTATACACACATGACATGACACATACTGCAGACTCAGAAGCTAGAGAGAGAGAGAGAGAGAGAGAGAGTGTAAGTATATAACTTATAAGAAAGAAAGAACGAGGGAGAGAGGAACATTCTGATGTACTATACTCACACAGCTGCGCCTTCCTTGCAGAAATATAAGTAGAGAGAGAACAGAACACACATCGTCGTTTCCACTTACTCCCGTTAAACGAGATAGTGAACGAGCAACTCTACGCATCACGTATTATTATTATATTCCTTTGTTTATCAAATATTAAAACCCGTGCATGCCAACAATTTTTTTTATCTGCGTACGCACGGTGCAGCTCAGCTAATGAACCAGTAGGTACTTGTTGAAAAAAAAAATGCATAGAACTCGGCTAAGGGATCCAATGTATGTTATACCTGTATATATTCTACCTAATCGTGCAGAAGACATGTAAAAATACCAAGTATCCTAGTGGTGGACAACCTAGCTTCCTCGCAGCAGCTTGCACTCGGACTCCTCGAAGAAGTCGTCTCGGGACTCGGGACTCTCGGGGTCTGAGGGCTCTCAGAAGTGATAGAATTACGGTCAGCTTACCATAAGAAAAAACTCTTAGCATGGTGATCTGACGGTAATTCTATCACTTTTGGGGACCCCTGCTCGGGGATCTATTCAACACGAACACGCATAAACACGTATATATGCATCGCATACCAAAGTTAAAAGGAAAGAAAATGAGAGAGAGAGAGAGAGAGAGAGACGAGGTAGGGTAATAAGAAAGATAAGACACCTACTTACGCGTTCGAACGAACACACGAGAGACGCAGCAGCAGAAGGAGCACACAACATATTAAATCCGAATACCGTAACCGCGTATGCGCGCATGCACTCATGCAGCAGTAAGAGTACTAGTATGCACGCTTAAAGTATATACTTGGGTGCGTGTGATCGAGCAAGCCTGCAGCAGAGAACTGAGAGAACGCGGAGGAGGAGGGAAGGAATGCCCCGAACCTGAAACCGATCTGGTCGAGGGCTCCCACGTGAGCGGCGGCGGCCTTCCCTACGTCCGGGTCCTCCTGGACGACGGCACCGGGCACGACGACGAGGGCACGCGTGACGCCATCTTATCGCTCGTCTGCACGCGCACCAACACGTACACTTGCACAAGGATGTAAACTGTACAACTGCGGGTCGGATCGAAGCAATGGATTATGACTTTTTTCCGTTTTCGGTTCAACATTCACTATTTCACTGTGCACGGTTTTCAACGCACCCGCGAGCTCAGAGAGCACCATCAGCGCAGGCTGGCGTGTCTGCTCCTTTTGGCATGCAGCGGCGGCGGCGGTAGAACGACCGCCGTGATGCTACAACACTGGCCACCGTCAGCACCGTCACCGTCGTCGCGCCGAGACGAGAAGAAGAAGAAGGAGAGGAGAAGAGAGAAAACAGCAGCAGACAAATATGCAGCAGCTAGCAGCGGCAGGCCGCCGCTTCCTTCCGCCGCACGTTTACGCGTGTGCATGTGACGATGGTATACACGTTACACTCGCGACTCTCGCGAGCACTTTTTTTTTGTTTTTTTTTTGTTTTTTTTTTTTTTCCAGCGACAGCGCAATTATTCTACTATGATGACTTTGGATTGTACTTTCAACACTTTGCACTTTGGAGTGTTTCTGAACGCGCGTTTTTTACTGCGAACGGCGCAACTCGGGAAAAGAACAATAACTCTTCAAGTTCGGCACGTAATCTCGTGTGCAGCATCGGCCATATTCAACAGAATAAGGTGAAATGTTTGCATACCGTGTAAGACGTAAGGATACTTCAGACTGTGCCGATGAATAAGCAATCAAAACAAAACACTGCGCGGACGCACTGGCTGCGCAGAGAGAGCTTGCAGGTGACAATCTTATTGTTACTTATAGGTACGGGCGAGAGGCGCGAGAGTGACGAGACGCACCGCAAAGGACTGATGATGTGAGCTGCACTGAGCAGGGGCTCCGGGAGAAAACACGGGCGAAAATCGTGAATGGACTGACTGTATACGTATAATATATAATACACACACACAGAGGGAGAGAAAAGAAAGAACTCGGCGTGTATACCCAGCATGCAGCTTTTATCTCGCTTCCTCTGCTTTGCTTTACAAGCTCCCTTCTCCTCTCTTTCATACTTCATGCTAGAGACTTCACTTGTCTCACCTGTAATGCGCTGCATGTATATTTAATTGCACATGCAGCGACTGCACGCGGTGCATCGGAGTCGTGCACGACACTTGACGCTTCCCTGCTTGCAGTGCAATTTTTTTTTTTTCTTTTTTTTTGCCTGCTTGAACTTTTCTGGGTCTTATTCATCAGCTTCTCGACGAACCGTGTGTATATTTTTGTTGAATCCGGTCTTTTCCTTTTTTTTTTTTAGGTCGAATTTCTTTTTTTTCATCATAATTCCACGAGAAGGTAATGTTCGAGCGTGACGGATGATAAAATTAAAATTCCACAGGACGGATCGTTCATTATTGGGCGATTAAGAGACGATAAAAGCCGATGGTTTTTTTATGCCTTTTTTCAACTGGCCTTTGTCGAGCGGGGTCGAAGCATGCGCGTGATTAACGAGAAAAATCGTTGACATATCCGAACCGCTTTTTTTTGTTTGAACGCTTAGAAGAACGAGGAAAAATGAAATTTGGAAGGCTCGATTGGCTTCTTGGAGTTTTTACACTTGATTACGAAGTATTTACAAACTTAATGAATCTGAAGGTCAGCTTACAAATGGACTACTTCAATAAATGACATCACCGATGAACTTCTTATGATAAATTACTTTTCGCGGAATCGCTTGTACAAAATGTTCGCCGATACGCTTTCGTTTTGATGATAATATACGCCTGAGGTCAATAACGTTTCATCTTATTTTCTAAAAATGATCCAGTACGCATTTATTTATCACTAACATTCTTTCGGAATCAAGTTTTTTTTGTTCCGGAGAAAAGTAAAAGTAACAAAAATACTTGAAAAGACAATCCAAGCTCCGACAGATATCAATTTTGTTTTTTTAAAAATAATTTTGTACTAAAACTTGTCAAAAACCTTCTCCCTCTTCTCAAATTCTGCTCATCATAACTTTGCTACACAAGGTTGTACAAAGTCGAAAGGAGATAAAATATTTGAAAAAAAAGGCTGAGCTAATTTTGTTATGTATATATATTCGAAATACATTTGAAAAGATGGCGAGAATACAAAATTATGAGCGATTGGAAAAAGAATCGAACCTTTGAAGAATTTGTTCGAATTTCTTGAAAAAATGTTTGTCTTTACAAAAAAAAAACTTAAAAATCCAAAGTTATCAAAGATATATCGAGATTAGCACTCTGGATGTGGATTGATTTTAGAATTTCAATGATTTAGGGGATGAAAGCTGTGAAAATTTTAGTATAGTAAAAAATTTTCGTTATTTTTTAGTATAGTAAATCCGACCGAATTTGGCGAAAATTGTCAAACGAATTGTTCATCGTCAAAACGGAATATTCATTTGTAAACCCCATTCAACCTCCCGACTCCGTACCTCCTAAAGCCAAGTTAGGCTTTTTTTACCGTCTACCACCGAGTTTTGTCTTTTCTTCGACGCAGAGCTGAGTTATCTAGAGAGATAAGCGCATACGATTGGTTATTCTTGGAAAACAAAAATAATGAATCACAAACATGTTGTCTGTGATTTCGATGAATCGTGAAATTTGTAAACGAAAGCAATATCGCATCAGGAAACGTACACGGGTCATTTCACGAAAAATGAAATATTTATTATACATGAAAAAAATTGTTAAATGTAGTGTTTCGGAATTGTTTGATCATTGTTTCACTCGGTTTCACTCATATAAGCTTCTTCGGGCTCGATTCTATGGCCATCTTCAAAAAACCTGCATCGATCCAAATACAACGGTATGGTAAAATCGCGATTAACGGCACGGCGATGGCCAATGTTACTGTGATGCCCGCTTGTTTGATCGAGTATAATTTCTGCACGTTCACACGACGATACTGCTAATAGCTCCTGAGGTTGCAAAAAAAAAATTGCCGCACGCAAGCAAGTTCTCGTCTATACTCACGAATACGAATGCGGTTCGAGCTTGAAGTATTTGACCTCGTGACCTCAAAGAAATAAGAAGTTTTCCATGTGAAGTTTCTCATCATTTGCAGCCTTCACGACCAAAAGGGTACAAAGATTCAAATGCGACGGTAAGTCCACGCCATTTTTTTTCTTACGCATCTATACGCGGACGCCAGTCTTTGTCGTGCTATTCCGAAGAAAAGGTCATTATACTTGTCGCACCAATTACTCATCGGTACGTATGTACGTTATTGCCCGCGTACGTGAGGGTCATTTAATTTAAGAAACACTTAAGTATTTTCGTTGTATTATCGTGCATCGGTATGCTAATCGCGCAACGTTCGGGAAGTATTTGTCACAAATAGGTTTTTTAATGCCAAAAATTATTCATTTTTCGAGAAACTGAAAATTTCACAAAGCATTCGGGCTACTTCCGAAAGCATTCCAAAACGTATGCCAATCCTAGTTGAGCGTATCTTGAGTATTTAATACGCCGATCGAATAAATTATACTTACGAGCTTCGATTTAACTTGCGTGAAATCATATTCATACTCGATTATACTCATGCGAAATGGGTGTCGAATGAAAGTATTCGGCGAGCAAAGTACAAATATCTGCGAGTGAAGTCGATTAAATGATGTTTTTGAACAATGTTATGAAATTATTTCGCGTGATGGCTAGGAAAATTTGAATCAAAAATCACACATGGACTAAAAAGGCAAGAATATTAGTATTCGCACGAGATTGAAAGGGCTTTGATTTGCAAACCGAGAGTTTTACCGATACTTTTCCCACCGAGGGCGTAAGTACCAGGGTCCCAAAAAGGCCCGGGGTAGGAAAAACGATGAAAATTTGTTCGAACGAGCCTGACGTCGATAATCGGCCGGGGGTACGGAAATTTTGCAAAACCGAGCCCATTCCTGTTCTCCCCGTTCTCCCCTCTTCTCCATCCATCGATAAATGTGCGCTGTGTGAGCCTTTTTCCGCCAGGACCCCCGTAAGCCTCGACGTCCCGCATACGTATACAGTCAAGAATTCGAGCCCCTCTGTCTCTCGTTGGACAACAAATTTGAAACAGCCGAGTACCACCGAAAACAGAAGAAACATCCGTTCATTTCTTATGTACAACTGTCATCAAGTTCGATCGAAGTGCGCGATACGACGACTGTTGCGATACCAGGAACGATTGTTCGTGCCGGGATATCGTCGCACTGTCGCAAACCAGGCGCGGTACGTTCGACCTTGCAGCCCAAACTTTACCTGAAAAAACCTCCTGCTCGCTCGATCCGCGGTCTCGACTCGACGACGGTGAATTGTGTTCTGCGGGTACGAGAGGACGCGCGGACCGTTATCGCGAACAGTTTCGCGAGCGTCTTGGTGATTCTTAACGGTCGACGCGTCATTCGGAAAAGTGAAAAACATGATTCCCCCCCCCCATCCCCTGGTCGGCAAAGGCGCGAGCCGGGGATCGCGGGGGACGACGAAGAAGATCGGGAGGCGGGGGAGATTAATTTAAGCTCGACGGCTCTCACCCCGCCGGGGCCCCTCTCCCTCGGCTATTATTAGGAGAGCAATCGTCATCCACGGAGCTCGCGACCCCAGCTGATCCATACACGTGCGTGCGCGATACACACGCCGCTGCTGCAATCTTCGCGCATCCGTGTCATTGCATTATTCATACCCGCGAGAAAGAAAGAGCCCGCCCGGGCGTGCGCGCCGCGGGGAGGACGAAGAAGCCGGCGGCGCGGTGTACGGGGTAGGCTTGCAACAGCAGCCTGGGCTCCGACTTTTCGGCGAAGGCGCGGTCTCTCCCCGCGCGGGGCGCTTTTTTCGTGTGTGTGTCCCCCCCCCCCCCCCTCCGCGCCGCCCCCC
>JAPYYV010010460.1:0-11306 GCA_030522625.1 Copidosoma aretas
CAATTATTTACAAAAAGATAAGTTTATATCTATGAGTTTCCGAACTTGGGAGCTCTATGAATATCCACTCTTACCCACAACATCGAAACATATATGGACCGTCAAAACGTCCAATTAGTTGGAAAAGCCGCGCTACGTAATTTTAGCTTTCCAGACAAACCGTAAGAATCAGAGCAGTATTAGCGCTAGCATGCTTGATCATTGTAACATAAGAAATGTAAGACTCTATCTCAACTCGCATTATTATCCCTACGGTGATCTTCATCTCGATATAACAAAAAATCAGTATTTATTGTTGTATATGTATACTAATTTTCAGAACGTGTATTATGGTAAAAATAGCGCTCCAATGTTAAGCAAAAGTCACTTTTTATCTCGTATACCTTTAATCGTCATCGACTGTTCCAAGCAAAATGAGTTATTTAAAAATGCTCCAGTTGATGTACGTTTGAAATTTGAATCTGGCGCCAATTTTCCTGACGGCACATCGGCCTACTGCTTGATTCTACATGATCGCATTGTTCAGGACATTCCGATGAGTGGCGACGTTAAGAAACTCGTGTAGAGTGGTGGTGGGGGTAAATCAATAAAGGCTGATGTATAGCGCTGCTAACATCATTCGTCTTCCAGCCGTCATGGAAAAAGATGGTCAACAGAGCAGAGAGAAAGAAGAGAATGAACGACGTCAAGTAGAGTGGGAAAAATTTGAGAAGAGACACGCCGAGGAGTGGGCAGAAAAAAAGTCCAAGGAAAAAGATAGTAAAAGTTGTAAAATCTTTTGAAAATCAAGATGTCGCATAAACCAACCATTAGCAAATTCACCAGCGAGGTGAAGTATCAAAAGCTTTCAACCAAAGATGATGATGATGATAAAAAATCTTGGCTGAAAAATTTAACAGAAAAGTTTTCAACTAATAATTCATCATTACCTGAACGTAAAGGTTATGAAAAACTAAAATAATGGATTACATAGTTGATATGCAGGGCTTCAAACAGCCTGTCAACGGTTTCGTTATCAAAGAACTAGCCATACTGCCGCTCCAGTCTGACCGTGAGCCTATAGTGTTTCTCTTCAAGAAACCGTTTCCATGGCAACGACTCTCAGACAAATGCAAGAGAGAAAACATTTGGCTGGAACGCAGTTTTCATGGTATCCCATGGGAATCGGGAAATTTCTCATACAACACCATTGACACGATTCTTCGAGAACACCTACAAGATGCCAGAAAAGTGTATGTGTTTGGCTCTTTGAGAAAACAATGGTTGGAGAGGTTTAAATTTAAAGTTTCTGATATAGCAGATTGCGGCTATCCTCCAACTAATAAGATAAAACTGGCCACTGTTTGCCCACATCATAATGGAGCATACAAGGCCAACTGTGATCATCACAATGTGAGACTTTACAAAAATTTTTACTTGATTTACCAGAGTCCATGGAATAGGTGTAGAAATAATTACTTGAAACATAATGGCTAAAATAATTTTTTTCATTTTACTATTTTAATAGTATGTAGTTATTCATAGAAATATACGGCTTCTAGTATTGAGTTCGTAAATTAATAATCTTAATTCTAAACTTTACTTTTTGATTTATAGAAATTTAATTTTTTTAACATTTCATCCTAGGCTAATTAGAGCTAGAGGGGTAGTAGTGGTGATGGGTAGTAGGCGCGTGGTCGTGAGGCCGAGTGTAGTAGGGGTACGGCTGGAGGGTGGCCGCCGCCAGGCCGGAAAAACCCCTATGGGCATTCCGGGACTGTGCGGCCGTGAGGGCGAGGGGCTTGAGGCCGCCGCCAGGCCGGAAAAACCCCTACGGGTATTCCAGGACAGTGGGCATTCTATTACAGCTGTCCTGGAATGCCCACTTTCCTGGAATGCCCATAGTTCACCTACTATAGACGTTAAAAATCAATCATTCAGGCTGTGTCTTGTTGACAAGGGGCCGTCCGTTCTTGTCGATTTTGACGCTGCGTCAGTTAAGCAGACTAGCATGGTCATTCAGATCACAGTTCTGCACAGAAGCCAATCATCATTATTGTTAATGCGAGACATAAATTTTGATGCACTCTTCATTCGCACGCGCACACACAAACCTCATGCACCGCGCAATCATGTATGCATACGTATATTTCTAATAATAGCAATGTTTCATTGGTTTCCATTCGCTTTTATTTTTCGCGAAAGTAAATCAAAATTGTTCTCAAGTAAGCCGAGAAATCTCGGCTAGTTTTGGTTTAGCCCTCGAGAAACCGGAGATTTCCCGGCTGTCTCGGGCTTAGCCCTCGAGAAACCCGAGATTTCCTGGCTATCCCAGGGTTAATACTCGAAAAGGCCGAGATTTATCGGTTGTCTCGGAGTGATATTGAGATAGCCGAGAAATCTCGGGTGGAGACGAGATTTTTTTTATTATTCAAGACGAGAAATCCCGGGTCGAGATTTTCACTTCTCGAGACAAGACGAGAAATCTCGTGAAATTTTTTTGTCTCGCACACCCCTAGTCCAGCTCGCCGACGATGCGTCTGTCAAAAGGTGAATTGAGGTTATTGTAGCTACAACGTGCATCAACGCGATTGGCTAGTGCGCTTTCAGAGTCCTTACCGTTCATAAAGTAAATTAGTAAAAATGTATGTGGTTCGTTTGGCATTGGCAGCAATGAGCCCACTCTGTGATAAACATGATCTTTGATTTTGGATATTGAATTAAATTGTTGACCATTTGCAGCATTATTTTTAACTATTTCTGTTGCTCCAAACGTAATTTGGAAACAATAATTGAATATTCGATTTTATTTAAAGAACAGGTTAGAATCGGGATCCGTACCGATAAGTCAACCGTTCAATGGTTCAGGTAGTGTTTCAATTTTCGGTAGTTGCACTTGTCCTGACACGCAACACATACCAGCTGGTTCATTTTTGAATTTAATAGCATTACAATGCGGACATTCCTTGTCCATAGCACCAATCTCCACTTTTGAATGAGCGTGATATTTATTATCGGGCTAATGCTTAAATGCTAAACGACTAAATGAATCGGATGTAAATGCTCAATGTACTTGTTGGCATTGTTGGTCATTTGCTCTGCGTATGTTAACTACGAATCGACGCGCTTGTCTTTGTTGATTTCCTTTAGCTCATGCTTCTTTTGATTGTGATTCACGCAATTGCGCCATGTTCACACGCACAACGTTACGATCCTGTTGGATTTGTTCGACTATTCTGTGGGCTCTTATATTTCGCATGTCTATAGATCTAGAAATTAGACCCTTTACATATTGCTGGCATTGTTCACTGTAAAAAACACACAAATAGAATAATAAATAAGAACTAATAAATGTATTAAAATATTATAGAATGATTTATACAGGTCACGCAATGGTTGTTGTTGGCGGGAGCTCGTAAGACGTGTTAAATACTATTGATTTATAGGAGATCACTTAATAAGCTGAACGTGAGAACTATCTTGAGCAAAATGGGACTCAATATTCATAGCACGCAAGTAGATAATACATTGACTATAAGAATATACTTAACATAAGAGTTGCACTGAGAAAGTAAAATGATAAGTATAAGCGTCACTGCTACGATCGACGCACAATCAACATTGATAGCCGAAAACGGTGAGAGAAAGCTTATTGCGTGAGAAAGACACACGGAGAGAAGTTTCCATTGGTTTAAGTAGTGCACCCTATGGAATATTTTTTCCATTTTAAACAGTACTACAATTTTCAGTACCTGGCGCGGGTTTTTCCGGTTCTACTCTTTGTTTTGATGCTATAGAATCGGAAAAATGCGTACCAGGTACTGGAAATTGTAATACTGTTGGAAGTGGAAATAAGATTTGATAGGTAGCACTGGTTGAACCAGTGCAAACTTCTCTCTGTGCAGGAGATCGGCTTCATTCTCATACCTACTCTTTGATGTTTACTTGGTGAAAAGTGACACCTCTAGACGCCTGGCAGGAATAACTGATTGAGTGGTAACTGATCAGTTATCGACCGCCAAGAGTAGAAAATGATTAAAGTACTAACAATAATAAATATAGGGGTTGACGGAAGGAGAGTAAAAATTTAGGGTACAATAAAAAAATTTGTCTAAAACATAAAAAAAAAAATTTTGGGGGAGGACCACCCTTATCGCTTAGAGGAATGAAAAATAGTTTGCGTCCTATTATCAGACGTACTAAATACACACACAAAATTGTATAAGAATCGCGAGAAGTTGTAATGTTACATTTATGTTTACTAACCTGAGAAACTTTTGTAAACAAAATTTGTATATTTGTACGAATCTATTTTTGCTATCATATTAAAATAGCAATGTTAAATTTTTCATCGAGGTCAAATTTGTGTTTAGTGATTCAAAACATTCCTATAAACTGATATTTGTACGATTGTGCGATCTTTTGTGTTTCTTCGGCCGCTATATTTGATTTACTATTATAAATTTTAACATGCTAATGCTAAATTCGTGTTCAGCATTCCAAAAAACACATATGGACTAATTTTTGCACAATTTGGGCAATTTTTTTTTTTGCCGTTATATTGGATCCGCCATTTCGAATCATAAAATTTTAATGTTATATTCGTGATCAGAAAAAAAAAACCCTCATAGACTAATCTTTGGGTGATTTGGCCGATTTCTCATTTTTTTACCGCCATATTGTATTTGCCAATATGAATTTTTAGATGCAAATGCCAAATTCGTGTTTAGCCAACCAAAAAACCCCTGCAGACTGGTTTTTGCTTAATTTGTCCGATTTTTTATTTTGTTGACTGCCATATTGTATTCGCCAATTTGAATATTTAGATGCCAATGCCAAATTCGTGTCTAGCGACCCCGAAAACCCATGCAGACAATATGTTTATAACAATAATGTCATTTGTTTTTTTAGAAATCAAGTAATATTCTGAAGAGAACGTAATAGGGGGTGTTTTTGGGGGTGTTTTCACCCTCTATTCACTTTTTTCCACATCGGATCACTTTTTCTGTATTCTGGGATGTTTAACCTTGATGCTTCGAAAAAAATCATCTTGATCGGATTATCACAGCCACCGCTATTTTATTTAGACACAAAAAATAGCGTTTGGGCCCACTGTACGGGGCGGGCGGCGCGGTGCGGCGGCTCGACTCTCTTCTATAGCGCCATCGCACTCCTCACTGACGGTGCTCATTATAACGGATCCATTGCCGTGACTAGCAGCCTGGATACGCTTTGTCAAATTTTTTCAATAATAGTTAAAGGGATATACAACATTTTCTCTAAATTTCAGCAATCGTCATTGGAAAATGTGACTCAGGGATATTTTTGAAAAAAAAAAATTATCTCTGCTCTAGAAGATCGTAGGACGGTTTTTTTTTTTAATTCGTGGAAAAATGCCAGCTTAGTAAATATCGAATTGGCATGTCTGTAGACACAAAATAAAAAGTTATTGCAATCGTTTATACGGAAAAACATGTACCATTTCGAACTCCATTTTTAAGCAATTTTTTAAATATAATCGACTTAAGTGTTAGGTACGTATGGTGGTACATCTTTTGAAGAGTACATAGCTTTCGGAAAAGTAAAAATCCGACTGCCCTCGGCTGTGGAAATTAAATTTTACGACAACACCTTTTTACTGGTAAATTAGAATTTTGCAAATACTATTGAACTTACAGAAACCAGGTTCCGGATACTTTTTAAGCGCATTAAAAGGTATAATTACAGAAAATTGAAAAACCCAAAAAATTTTACAACAAACGTTATTGCAAAAATGAAAAAACAATACTTTTTGGTGGTTTTACTAACATTGAAAGAATTTTTACTAACCGACTTTCATTCTGCTGGCGCCATTTTGTAGATATTTCTAACGCTTATAAAATTTAAATTTTAAACTCCCGTACCACATTTTGTAGATATTTCAAACGCTCATAACATTTGTTTTAAACTTATTTTTATTATATCATCAGGTCACAAATAAAATGCAAAAAACTGTTTTTTGGCGACCTTAATCAACCGACATTTTGTTATGGAAAAAATTCAGCGTGAGGCAACAGTCTCAATTAATTATTTTACCGTCTCTCTACCATATTCAACAATAATATTGCTGTTGACACTTCAAAGGAGAAAAATGTACAACTGTCCTTGTCAACTTTCTTAAAATAATGGTTTTTTTGTTTGTTTATTTCTTTTTTTTTTTATAATATGTGACAAACATTTAGGAAATGAGTTTTCAAAGAAAGTTGCATCTCTAATTACAAAATTTTTTCCATATCAGTTACAATAAAATTGTTCCAAAATTATTTTTAAGTGATATTTTTGTACCTTTATTTTTTTATGTAAAAATAGTCTTACAGTTGATGATTATTAATAAATTATCAGTATAGCCGCACTTACAGAAAATTCTGCCAAGTTGCTTTAGCGACACGTAGTGTCCTGGGAAACTCTCGTGCCGTTGAAATTTATGAATATATATATGGGGAATGAAGCGTGAATAAGGCTCTGAGCATTGAAGGGGTTCCTCCGTGACCGGGATCGGGAGGAGGAGCACCAGGTCGAGAAAGGACACTCTCAACTACAAAAGTACCAGACTTTATTTAAGTACAGACGCAGTCATAACGACCGACTCATACGAGGGCACATACTTATATAACTTAAAAATACTAACCTGCTAGCACGTCTACTTCTTCTTTCGGTCTCTTCTCCTGCAGCTGAGGCGGCGCGACCATTGGTTAGCTCGGCGGACGTCCAGTGCCTCTATTGGGCGACGGCGCGTTTGTTAGAAAACCGTGCGCGGTACAAGCTGTTGCTTGCGTCCAGAGTGTGCTGCTTGTGCGCACTGCTGGGACGCCACATCAACTCCCCCTTCAGTGAGTGACCTTGGAGTATTAGCGAACGTAACTGAACGCGCAGGTTTCTTCAGCTTGACTCCAGGAGGCGCATGTTGCGGGTTGGAGGCCTCCGGTGTGACTTCGGTGGCGGAGGGCGGATCTGCGAGGTCCAAATGCGCGGGCTTGAGTTGATCTGTTGAAACAACCTTCTCTTCGCCGTCGATTTCCAGGGTAAAGGTTTTTAAGTCGTTGCGCCTGATAATGCGATGCGGCCCTGTGTATGGAGGTTCTAACGGTTTTTTGATTTTGTCGACACGTTTAAAAACGTGTATACAGATGCGTGTTTCAGCTCTGTGTTGAAATGAGAGATGATCTCTAGGCAATGAACTTGACGAGGCGAAGCTTTGTCGGAGCACTGCCGGTGTGCGAAGATCAACGGACGATGGTCTGTGTACGTCGTGAATGGGCAACCCTCTAGGATTCTCTGGAAGTGCTTAATGGCCAAGCTGATTACAAGCAATTCACGATAGAAAGTGTTGTAGCGGCGTTGTGTGAGGTCGAGTTTCCTAGAGAAGAATCCTACTGGGTGCCAGGTCCAATCTGTTTCTTGTTGCTTCAGCGCTGCTCCAGATGAAAAGCATCGTTTCTGAGGGCCAGGGGCGCTTTGGGATGCAGGAAAGTAGAGCAAGTAGCTTTGACGATAAAGACCTTGCACGCTTGAAAGGCCTGGTCAGTTGCATGAGCCCAGGGAAGTTTCCTCTTCTTGAAACGGCCATTTAACAGTTCATGTAGCGGTGCCTGGGTGTCAGCGGTATGTAGGATGCAAGGGCTGTAGTAGTCTATCATTCCTAAAAACTGACATAGCTCTGAAGTGTTGGACAGTTTAGGAAAGCTTTTTATAGCCTCGACCTTGGCTTCTGAAGGCTGGAAACCATCTTGTGATACTTAGAAGCCTGGATACAGAACTTGGGGTTTACCGACGGTGCACTTTCCACGATTTATTTCGAGTTTGGCCTCCCTAAGGGCTGTGAAAAGTTGGTGCTCTTCGTGCGAAGAAGATGCGACGAAAATATCGTCAACGTAGGCCTTGGCAAACGGTAGTTTGCGAAGGATATAGTCAATGGTCCTCTGCATGGATTGTGCTGAGTTTCGGAGACCTAGTGACATGCCGAGGAACTCAAACACTCCGAAAGACGTGGTTACTGCCGTTTTTTTAATATCTGTCTCCTCCACAGAAATGTGGTAGAAGGCTTTCTTCAGATATACTGTGGAGAAGAGGTTACTTGGGCTTTACTGCAGCAGGTCCTGAATAACTGGCAGGGGGTACATGTCCGGTACGGTTTGAGAGTTTAGGCGACGATAGTCCCCTGTCACACGGAACGAACCATCTTTTTTGGTAACGAGATGAAGAGGGCTTGCCCATTCACTATTTGAGGGTCGGATTATTCCCTTTTCCAGCAGCTCGTTGAAAACTTTTTGGGCTGCTGCCAGGCGATCACCTGACAGTCTCCTAGGGCGCTTAGCTACTGGCGGGCCGGTGGTAACAATGCTGTGCTTAACTGGCAGATTTCGCGTTTGAACTGGACTGCCGGACTCTTCAAAAAGATCAGCGAACTCGTCAAGCAGTGCTGCGTAGCGACGAGCTATGAGGCTGTTCGTGGAGTGCTCCAAAGCGGATACCGAGTGGAGATTCACTTTCTTGAGATAGCAGTTGGAGGCCAGGCTGGTAAAGGAGTCGACGAGCTTCCGGCGTTTGCAGTCTGGTAGAAGACCGGGCTGGGCCAGGAAGTCGGCGCCTAAATCGCCACTAAAACGTCAGCCAAGATAAAGTCACCCTGGAGGTCTCGGCGCAGGCCAAGGTTGAGAGTGAGCTGGACCCTGCCGCAAGTCGAGATAGGTGCGTGGTTGGCTGCATACAGTGTGAGCGACTGTTGGCCAGCTGGTTGTTTGGATGGGGACCTGGCAGCAGCGATACGGAGAAGCCGGAGTCCACTAAAAAATTTATGCGAGAGTGTAAATCAAAAATTTGCAGGCGTGAATCTAAACCCAGATATGCCTCTATCGCCTCAACCAGAGGAGGGTTTACTGGTTTCCTTGCAGCAGAGGGGGCACGAAGTTACAGGGGGTCGTGCAGCGCTTAGCTCTCGTTCCGTATTTGCGATGATACCAAAAATATCGGGAGCAGTTGAAGTGGCTGAGCAGCCTCGCTGACAGCTACCTGAATCCGTACGGTTGCGGTTGCGTTCTCTTTGTTGGCCTTGAGTCCTATGTGATTGATGGAGGGATAGCTACGTAACAGCTGCCTTGAAAGCTGCTATTTCTTGCAGCAGATCGTGGGTGCCGTAGGCTGGCGGAGTATACTGGGTCTTGGAGACGGCTATCATCGAGTCCCCTGTCTCCACAAGCTTGTCCACTTACTCAGCAAGTTCGTCCATGGAGGTTGTTTTAAGTATGCTCCAAAGCATAGCAGGTTCTTGAGACAGTAAGTCAAGCCACTTAACCTTTAGGGCCTCATCGGTTACTTCGTTTCCTGCGAGACTTTTCATTTTGCGCCAGAGTGCTGAGGGCTTGTAATCATCTAGTGAAATACCTGACAGCAGCTGGCGAAGCATTTTCTCTGATGAGTCCGTGGTGCGAGTCAAAATGGCGGGCTTCAGTGTCTTATATTTGTCTTCAGACGGCGGAGGGTCGTTGATTTCTATAACCTCCATGGCCGTCATCTGGACGAGCGCGCTAACGAGCAGGGTGAATTTTATGTAGTCGTCGGAGACGATATTTGACGTCAACAGGCACTTTGCTGCGGCAAACCAAGACTTGGACACGTTGCGCCAAAAGCGCGGCAGGTCGCACTTTGTTGTCATGTCCGCCGGTTGCGGATGCCTCCGTGACCAGGACCGGGAGGAGTAGCTCCAAGTCGAGAAAGGACACTCAACTACAAAAGTACTAGACTTTATTTAAGTACAGACGCAGTCATAACGACCGACTGATACGAGGGCACAGACTTATCTAACTTAACAATACTAAACTGCTAGCACGTCTACTTCTTCTTTCTCTCTCTCTCTTCTCCTGCAACTGAGGCGGCGCAACCATTGGTTGGCTCGGCGGACGCCGAGTGCCTCTATTGGATGACGGTGCGTTTGTTAGACAACTGTGCTCGGTATTCGCTGTGAGAGTGAAGACATGCAGTACCAGAGGCGGCGCTTTTTTGCAACGCTGGCTGGACAGAGTACGTATGTCAACAGAGATTTCCTCAATCAACAGTATTTGATCCTCAAAAAGTAAAGAAGGGTATAAAATAAGCAGTATTGCATGTGCAGAGAGAAAAGAAATTGATTCAATCAGTAACCTTGTGTGATTTGATACAGTGTCATTAGGATAATAAGCATCAATAAACAGCCTCATTAAGTTAAATTTGAAGTAGTTATTACTATTTTATTATAAGTAAATAAATACGTGTACAGTGAGTAAGTGGAAAGCTAATACTTAAAAACATAACCTTTTTTTTCATTTTTACTGGTTGAATTCTGCTTGTATAGTATGTCATTCCAGTTGAACTTAGGCTACAAAGGAGTCAAATTAATTTAAATATTTCTTAGCATCGATTTATCATATAGATTCAGATAGAATGTATCCAAAACATTCATTGAAAGTGGAAAAAATAGTCAGGCGTTCACCTGAGAAAAATACGTTTCAAAATGTTGGTGTATGGACAATTGATATCATAAACATTATACTCGATCATAATAGGCTCGACAAGCAAATTATCAGAATTACTGTTTTTACTTTATAGAAGACAGAAATTATCAGAGGTCTTGAAAAGCTGTATTCCTTCACCCAGCTGCATCGGAAGGTTTTAATAGCTGCTCAATTGATCTGATATTTTATGGATACACTCTAGATAAATCCACATAATATATGAACGCAAAGAAATATTTGAATTGTTTTGACTCCTTTGCAGCCCAAGTACAACTGGCATGACATATACTAGAAAAGCAGAATTCAACTAGTAGAAATTAAAAAGCAAGGTTATGTTTTCAGGTATCAGCTTTCCATTCATTTATCGTACACGTATTTATTTATTTAAAATAAAATAGTAATAACAACATCCAATTTAACTTAAAAAGGCTGCTTTAATAATATAATAATGCTTATTATCCTAATGACACTGTGTCAAATCACACAAGGTTACTGTTGAATCTATTTGTTTTTCTCTCTGTACATGCAATACTGCTTATTTTATACCCTTTCTTACTTTTTGAGGATCAAATACTATTGAGTAAGGGAGGTGGGGCAAAACCTGTCTTTGTGGTAACATGCAAAATAAAAATAAAAATATTTATTCTCATAAATACGTGTATTGACACTGTTGACGTACGTACTCTGTCCAGCGAGTGTTGCAAAAAAGCACCGCTTCAGACGCTGTCTTTACTCTCACAGTGAATAAGCTGTTGCTTGCGTCAAGAGTGTGCTGCTTGCGCGCACTGCTGGGACGCCATA
>JAPYYV010010461.1:6120-31100 GCA_030522625.1 Copidosoma aretas
TTTACAATTTCTTCGAGGGCAAAAACATTTCATATAGAGTTATGAATATGAGTTAAATCTTTCACATAATCTATATGTTTGAGCGTTCAGTCACAAAATAAGAATTGAAAATCCTAAGAGCAAACCTGAAATTTAGAAAATTGCCAGTTATTGATGGGCGTAATGAGGATCGATACAGATTTCAATCCAATTAGACGAATGAGTTCTGCTGATTGGCAGCTAATGATGTTTTCTGAGAAGTAGTATATTACCAGCAAAAATAAAAATCTCTACTTTGGTTACTTACCGATCGCTCGTATTTAGGAGTAATATACGTACTGCAGCTGCTGTCTAGACATATAGGCATTAATTTCGAATCCTCTGAGAAAAAAAACTAATACTACCAATCGTCTTTGTGATCTCTAAATAAGCATAAAAAAAAGACCAATGCACGTGTACTTCCGTACTTTATCAAATTCATAAAATTGTATGAATCGACGACAACCGCAATATCGCCCTAGAAACCTTACATATACCTTGATGCCATTTCGCCATTCAAATAAGACCCTCGTATAGCGAAGATTCGCACAGTAAACATCATTATAAATTCGAGCTCGACGGTACAACATTATATGCAACCTACATCGAAATGCAAATCGTCGAACGCGAATTCCGACTCCAACGCTTCCTCCTCAACTATTTAAAAAATAAAAATAACGAATCTCAATGGTATACAGCGCATATTGGCAACTGGAATAACCCGGTACAGCTACAGTGGTACATTGCTTATACCAGTAGCACCGCTATAATATGGATGCATACATATATATATATATATATAGGTATCCCTCTTTCATTCCTTATGTATATGCATGTCCATGCACTTGGACGTATACTACAACCCTCGCCTCCCAAAGGTCGTACATTGTAGTTCCTCCATACATATCTCGGACAGAGCGTTCCGTTTGCCACTTTGGCTATGCATAGCCTCATGTATACCGTGTCTGTGCATTGCAGTATTCCGCGTTTCTCAGCGCGTGAGAAGGAGGAAAGACGCGCGGTATATCTATATGGAGGGACGAAGCGAGCGTCTTGCCCCCCCCCCCCTCCCCCCGAGGCTGGTCTGAAATGTCATAATATCATGCGATACCATCTCAATTCACCTTAAACCTCCCCCCCCCCCCCATTTCCTTTGCTCCCTCTCCTCCGCTTTCCCATTAGCCTGGTGTTGCGCTTATACTTGGTTGTAAATTCCGATGTATAGAGCTATTTGGGTTTACGTCTGTTGGTGAAACATTGTTATTTCAGTTCCTTGTAATTCGGATGATTCGTTTTGAGTCAAGCTCCGCAACGATAGTACAGGTAACGTGTTTTGTTGGTAACTTGGCTTTGCTCGAAATAATACGTTACTGCGTGAATGCACGAGGGCAAATGAAATACAAACGAGAAGTGGAAAAAGAAGTTTTTTTTTTTTTCATTATTTTTAAAACGTGCAGGATGAGGATTTCTTCGGAGTCTCACAAAGTAATATTAATCGTCGAAATTTTTACCAATTTTTCTCAGAACTCCATCAAATAACGTATCGTGTGCTGCTGATGGTTGATTTTACTGACACAAGCATATGCTTGGATATTAGAAGGTTTGTTCGTCGGAGCTAACGGTATAGCTCGTATTGGATCAGGACTTTCCTAATTGATAGCACGTACAAATGAAATTTTTCATCCAGTGTAGGTAACACTTGATACTTTTTTTTGTTAATTTTCAAAGTGAAATAAGAAATTTCATGTACCAGGATCAAGTTTAGTAGCGATGACGAGGTATCGTATTTTCAGTTGCAAGAGATAATTTACAATCCACCAGTAGGAAATAACCCAGAAGACGCATCTATTTTGTGCTCCGACGAAAATAGTTCAGGACAATGTAAATTATTTTACCACGACGGCGAATTATTCTGTATCACCCAGTAACTTTGCAGCTTGATTTTTCAGATTATATAGGTATATTATATATTTTCGGATACACGGCGTGAAAAACACATAAGTAGCTCACTACATACGTATAATGGATATATGCGCATTCATCAGTTTGCACTCATTTTTTGATCGATCAGCAAGTAGACAGATCTAGCCTGTCCGGAGTTTTTAGCAAAATAATGATACAGCCAGCGAGGAAACGTCGGATTTATGGATAACGGATGGGGTAGTAGTATCTCCGGGTGACGATGTTTAATCACCTTTTCGCGACCGTTATTTTGCTCCTCTCGCGTGCGCCTGTATATATCTATGCGGCTTCGCTGCTTGTAAGTGTAAAAAGGGAGCCTGCGATACACGAAATGTGCATTATAAGTTTTTTCCGTCGACCCGCCGGAGTCATTTCTCGAGTTTTACAAATGTGCCATTACGCTGTACTACGAACTTTGTGATTTTTGTGGAAAAATACATTCGTACATATACGTTCTTCATTCAAAAATAAATCGAAATAATGGTGAAATTAAGTAAACTTTTTGCACTGATGATAAATTTATCAGCCGTATACCTTGCATGCAACATTTTTTCTTCAATCAAGTTGCACCAATATAGGTAAAGCTCTTGTTCTTCGAACAGTTACCAAATTAATCCAGTACTGGGATAATACAATCACAATTTTTCGAAACACCCGTTGAGATTTCATACAAAGCGTTGAGTGTATCGATAAAAAGCCTGCATGCGAAATTCGGGAAAATTAAACAAATTTTCTTGAAAACAAAATTTCTCGTCTCAAAATAGATACTTCTTGCTCTCGACAAAACACGCGCAGAGAGAGCGAGAAGGAAGAAAAAAAACGGAGCGGGGCCGTACCCCCAAAAGGCTCCTCGATTCGTCGCGGCGCGAGGACGAAAAAAGCTCGGGACTCATCGCGGAGTAAAAAATTTCCAACTCGGGCAAAGTTGCCGAAAAGCAGCAGCAGCAAGACGACTCCTTCGCTCTCCATCCTCGTGTGTGTGTGTGTGTGTACGGATGCAGTACGTAACCCACGCGCACTGTCCTCCTCTCCTTCGCTCCTCCTTCGCGAAATCACAAGAGGCTCCCCCGTAACCGGTGCACACCTTATACTGTACATGCATACATGGATACCCCAAGTGCAACTATACGACGGCGGCAGCGCAGTCGAGTCGCACTTGTTCGAAAAGCAGCGGCCGCCGCGCGATGCGCCGGAGCGTGCCGTCGACGTCGTCGAGGAGTTTCCTACTTCTTCTTCTGCTTCTGCTTCTTTTGAATCCGAGACCCGACAAAAGTCATCCGTCGCTCGTTGAAGGCGAATCCGATGCGAGCGCGACGTGTTTACGTGTGTGGAAGTAGGTATACGCGTCTCGGGAGGAAGTAGAGCAAAGCCTCGGGGAGGAGTCGAGGGCTCGGGGAAAATTGTTCGAGGGGTCGGGGGTGGGCTCGGGTTATTTGATTATTCCACTTGGCGGTGTAATCGATCAGGTCGAGTTGGGGATTATATTAGGCAGGACGATGGTTGAGTGGTAAGAAGTGTATAGTTGAAATTGTTGAATTTTTGCTAAATGACCCTCCGAGGCTGTTGTTTTTGGAAATTATAATTAAACTACCGATTCGGCGAGCGCTAAACAACAAAGTTTCGTGCTTCCTACGTAGTAAAATACATTTTTCACGCTTCTGCATCAGAAAGAAAATAGTACATTACGCCACTAGGACAGAAAGTAAAAAATGGAGCGCCCGAAGGGCACGCTTGTTTACTTTTGTGCCCAAGTCTCGTATATTATTTTTCCTACTTCGGGCGTTTTTGAAAGGCTGGTGCGCCCTCGGCAGGAAAAACAGTGTCCGCCACTCAAGTGCGATCCAACCAGCGCTACGTTGCGGACCCTCGGGTCGCAAAATCGCCCTGGAGGCGATCGCACTTTTGTGACGAAAACTACTAGTTTTGCCTTCGTTATTTCCCCACTTGTGTTACTGCCGACATCTCGTTACGCGGGTTACACATTTGGACGAGAGATCGTGCTCGTGGAAAAATATTTTTTCAAATGAGATTCGACCACAAATTTTATGCAAAAAAATGACTATTTTTCAAAGTAAAACCACATTGAAAAAAATTTTTTCTCTGATCAAGTATCGTCGAGAGCACCGTTGTTTTTCATCTTAATTTGTTAAATCACCGAATTTAGGTGTCGTTAAAAATACAGGAGTAGATGATCTGGGAAAAAATGTACTATATGTGCTTGGTTGATGATTGAAAAAAAAAAAAAAAAAAATAAATAAAAACGCGGAAGTTATACTATTTTGAGGTATCCTTTAGTTTGTTGGAACCCCAAAAAACCTCGTTGTACAGCGCTTGTTAAAATAATACGTTGATTGTTAGCTTGTAGCAATATTCCAGGAAGCTGTAACTCCGCAAAAATTCGAAAACCAAAAAATTTCAAACCACCCTGCATCATCCATGTTTGCGCATTCTTTTTTTTGCACGATTACTCAGAGCACTCGTTCAAAATTATTGACAAGGGACCGCAAGGTAAAGCAAAAACCCTCCAGTCCACAGTATGACACTGCGAGAATCTCGTCAGTATTGCATTACCTGGTTCACCCGCACGAGTATATATATATACATAAATATACACCAACGGCAACGATCCCCAGCAAAAAGCAACAACACCGACCGGAGATCGCGTGCCGCGCTCCCGTCCCCCCCTATTGCGTGCACCAGCGCCTACTCCGCTGTCGGATCCGCTTTGGCTCTGCCAGTATACAAATGCAAGACGCGCGTTAGAGAGCTGCTGCCGCACGAACGAGCTTTTAACGAGGCGCTCTCGTGCAGATGCTGCTTCTAATTTTTCCTCCCGTCCAACACGGGCCTCCTGGCGTGTGCGGACAGGTGAAGGGCTGTTCGTTGCGACGACGATTTTCGCGTTCAGCGCCGAATCTTCATTTGCCGGGCAAAAACAGAAATAGCGAGAACAAAAAGACGGGCGGACGGTCCCTGAATTTTCGCCGTATATACGCGGGGAAATTGTTCGCGAATCGTAGCGAAGGAAAAGAGTGAGATTGAAAAAAAGAAAGAAGGACGAGATCGTCGCCCGGAGGAGCTTTCGGAGCTGTGCACGAGCGCAAATTCGCCGAGCCGAAGCTCGCGTGCGTTTTCTCGTTGGTCGATTGATCATTTGCGCGCCTGCGAGTGGATTGTAAAGTCCCTCCCGGCGAACGAAAATAATAATGGTCGCCCTGGAGGGGCTTGGGCGCTCGAGTGTTCGAGTTTGGATTTGGGCGCGTGAGTGTGTGCGTGTGTCTGAGTGGGTCCGAGAGTGTTTGCGTCGCGGAACGTTCATTAGGATTTTTGAAGGAGTAGCGCCAAAGTTGATTCTTGTATGCGTGCATTCGTAAATTTTGTTGGGTCGAATAATTTTAATTTCAAGCAAATATCGTTGTACTCACGTTTTTCATCAATGATCTGGGTGTTTGCTACCGTTGTTGAAGGCAGAATAGTTGAGCTCTCTTTGGTGCGTCGTATATGCATTTTCTATTTTCGATCTTCACTTTACACTTCACACGTGATCTACTTATAGCTGCAACATAATTTTTAACTGTTTTTTAGCTCATATCAGCAAAGTATTCGAAATCCAGCAGAAAAATTATCAAGATTATCAAGTGTTACAAATAAATCTAATCGTAAAAAGTGTTTAAGCTTCACAGTATGGTATAAATTAAATTTTTTTATTCTACTTAAAAGCGAACACTATCCTATACGTCTCCTGTACAAAGATTTCAATGTTTGGATTTCAATAGCTTTAAAACTAAGACTTTGAGATCGTCGAGTTAATCCAAATTATAATAATATCGGTAATTAATTATTCGAACAATCAACAGAATATCGTCAAAGTGGCATCGATCAGCCTGTACCTTAATGAGCCTGTTATTGCAATCAGCTTGTCTTGAATAAAATAAAATTCTCGCGTCAACGATTACAAAAAAAAAAAATCAACTAGCCCTATTTTTCACCAATCTCCCGCTATACACCTGCACCCCAGTCTCACGAGCCCAATAGCCAATCAACCTCACACGAAAGCAAAACGAACAAAGCCCCCCCCCCCACCCCCCGATAAAATCCACGAAAAAAAAAACCATCCCTCCGCCCAACGCCAACCCAACACAGCATACCCCCGAGCTTCCGTAACGCGACCCAGTAGTTACAAATATAGATGCATATACCCCCTTTGAACTCACAAGCGCATCATCCACACAACACTCAACACACAAGACACCTGTAACCTACATATATACGTATATAGACCGAGCCGCGGAGCAGTCAACCATCAAAGGGCCGAGCGATCCCTTTGAGCTGCCAGCCGTTTCCTCAATGGCAACCCTCTATCTCTCTCTCGTTTGTGCTATTTCCGCGCTCCTCTCTCATACCTTCCAGTCTCTTGACGTACGCATCGGTATTTATAGAGAGCTAAATAGCACGAGACACCCCGGTGGCTGTATAATCGGCTTTAAACAGCGCGCGAAGACTCTGTGCGCTATACTTACTCCCGTATGTATGTACTCGCGAGGAAAATAAAATGACGAGTGAAGGTGGGGTGGTTCTCGAATTAGAGGCGTGCCGGCTTGTTTGCCGGGCGAGCCGTTCGGACGGTTCGGGTGAATGGAGCGGGGAGCGTGCGTTAGAGAGATGCATGGAGCTTTCGATGCTCGTGAGCAGGTGGGAGTTCTGGGAGAGTCTTGGACCTTAGGTGCTTTTTTTCGTTCCCTGCACTATGGATGGAAGTACGTGTACGATTGTGTTTTTTTTTTTTTTTTTCCTGCAATGATCTTGATGTCCGTGGATTATTGAGTTGGTGCTTCTCTGTATGTTCAAGTACACGCATTTCATATTTTTTGCAGCGTTGAAGAAGAGCAACGACCATCAACGATCGGAGAGAACAAAAATGTTCCGAAATGTTGAAACAAATAATCCAAAAGTATTTCAATGACGATAGAGTGAAAAAAAAGATACGAACCACGTCAAATCGCACCCAATTGTCAGCCCGACTCTGTGTTTCTCGAGTGACTCGCAACAACCGGAAAATTAATCCACCTTCGGTCACACCACCACCACCCAAACTCAACCTGGCACAATCGACGTTTTCTCCGCCGCGGAGCGCCCCGTGCCACCCACCCGACTCCCGCCCCCGCCTTAATAAACAACGCCCTCCCCCCCCCTCTCAGGCCTGCAGAAAACTGGCACCTCAAAAACAACATCCCCCCCCCCCCCCCCCACCCCAGGGCCCCCCCCCCAGCGCCCCCGCCGCCCCCGCCCCCCCCCCCCCCCCCCCCCCGGATGCCCCCGACCCCCCCCCCCCCCCCCCCCCCCGAGCACCCCCCCCTCCTCCACATGTATGCACCAGAAGCCGCCGCCCGTCACGCGCCCCCGCGCTGCAATAACGAAATTCCTCGTCCGAAGCGTATAGTACATGCACAAGGAGAATACGGGCCGGGAGCTTTCAGAGCCCGGGGGAGGGGGGTGTCCCGCCCGTCCGACGACCGTCGGCGAATTTTTCGTCACAAAAGCTCCCAAAGCTCGCGGCCGCGAGGGGGGTGTATTTATTCATCAGCCAGCCGCACCCGTCGTTTGATCAATCTTTGATGGGTCATCGCCGGGCGCGCGCAGCTTTTCGAGAGTTTGGATTTTTCGTTCCCTCGGAGTTTGTACGGTGGATGTCACTGGCGGGAGGATTTTGGTCGCTCGTGTTGGTTCGTTGCCTTCGCCATGTTTCGGGGGTAATTTGCGAAGCATACGAACGTTCAAAGTGATACAAGAAGGCCGGAACGCGAAAAGAACGCGCGGAGCCATGAGCGCCGTGCGTTTTGCGCGAATAAAAAAAATGAGAAGCAGATCGCTCGAACGGCTGCCGGCGAGGCGCGGTTGCCAACGTCACCCAGTACATCATTGTGTAGGACGCTGCGCTCCAAAGCAACTCGTGCAGCGTATCAGCGACTTGTTGCCCTTTCGCGGGCACGGAAACTTCACGACTCGGGGGGGGGTGTCGCTGGTCGGCGAAAAAAAACGCAAAGCCCCAACGGTTTTTCCTTTCGCGCGTTTCAAACTGCGCGCACGCCGAGCCGGAAAGCGTATTCTCATACTTTGGAACGGCGCTCGCCGACAACTTTCGCAGCCCGCGTGTGATTAAAGTGCGGCAGTTCCAAACGTTGCTTATAACTGTGGACAGAAGGTGATCGAAAACTGGCTGTTGAGGTGGGTCAAAAGAATTTTTCTGCCCTGCATCGAGTCAAAGGAGGAGCGTGGCTCGAAATACGCACGATCGTCGCAGAGGCGCCCCAGAGTAGGCTACGGGAGCTGCGCTCTCGCCGCGCTTCGAGCGATCCCCCCTTCGGCTCGTATACAGACAAGCTCTCGCGGCTCGTTTTTCCTTTTTTCGCCGCGTCCGGGCCGTACGCGGGATGCGCGGGGACGAAGGACGCGGGAAAGGGAAAAAAAAAAAAAATGTATAAGAATTCGCGCGGCCGGCCCCCATCTGTATGCAAAACCGATTCCCCGCGAGTCGTGCGTGCGGCCGCGTCCGCAGAGGCTTCTACGTCCACGCTTTTTTCTCTTCGCTCGAGTGCGCGTATATGCGCGGGTAAACTCGATCGTCGTCGCTGGTTTGCTAATTTTCGCGCTCACATGCGCGTTTGACGAAAATTCGGGGAGGTTCTCCTCTTTGTTTTTTGTTTCTCTTCGTTCCGTGAAAGCCCAGGAGTGTCGTCTCGTGTTCCGCGGTCGCGAGAACGATCGCGGATCAGGAAGTTCGCGCGGGTTTGTTCGTTTCGTGCGATCGGAAAGTTCTGAACCAAGAGAGATTTGATTCCCCTGACTCTGGTGTCGAGATGAAACTAGCTGGTGCAACAAAAACTCGCTGTCCTATTATTTCATGGATAAGAATCGCCAAAAAGACCAGCTCCCGACGCTTGTAAACCCGAGCGGATTATTCCCCGCTCCTTGTCCGACGACGGGAACGCGTGTATAGGTAGCTGGAAGCACTGCAGAAAGAGTTTGATCGAACCCCCAGCCCGGGCAGGTATGTATGTAGACACCGCGAAAGTAAAGGGTAAGGAAAGAAAGAAAGTTACGGGGAGAGAAGAGCGAAAGTAAAAAAGAAACGGAGCAACCGAGCGGGCCAGGCGAGGCGAGAGAAGTAAAAGGAGGAGAGTGGAGAGGGGGGGGGGGGGGAAGAGAAGTAAGTGGTGATCCCCGGTCGAGCGGATTGGAAGGCTAACTAGCAGGCAATCAGGGAGCTGTCGGCCAAGTTGTTTCAGCAACTTACTCGCCGCATGAGCGCGCCCGCGATCGGCCGATTCTGTGTGTGTGTGTGTGTGTGTGTGTGTGTGTGTGTGTGTACAGTGAGCCGCCCGTTCGTTCGCCCACAATTGACCGATAAACCGTGTGTGGGTGTGTGTGGGTATCTGTTTTGGGATCGCCCTGTGTGTGCGCTGGGTATACAATGTGCAGTGCGCTGCGAGAGAGAGCCGATATTTCGAAACCTTGCTACGCGCGGGTAGTTGGCTCGGGGGGGTGGATATTTTTGGTGCGGGCTGTGGTTGACGGGGACGATATAATGGACGATCTTGAATGTTCGGGAGGGATTTTGACGAGTTGCAAATAGGAGAGAGAGGCAAGTTTTGGTGTTGAGTGATATTTTTGTTTGGACTTTTGAAAGTCATGCGCTTGGGTACACAAAATTTTTCAGACAAACATGCTTCCATGTAGTGAAAAAAACTAAAGGGTTTCAATCGTGCAAAGGGGTGGGCTATATCACGTGCGAATCAGCGCGATCGTTTTATTAGCGATGGTACGGCGTTGTAGTTGAAAAAAGCGAGTTGAATTTTGGAAAAAAAAAAATGACGACTCGCCCTACAGCAGCAAATTGCATTTTTCACATTTTTAACGGTACTTCGAAAAGCGGCGTTTATCATTTTTTTTACGCATGGATCAAATTCCCCGAATATCTCCTTTTTTCCTGTCCACGAACGCGGAATTCATTCAATTTCCAATCATCGAGTCGGTACTTTTTTCTGAAAAACAAAAGTATAGAAAAAATACCGTTCAAAAAATTATTGCAACGTAACAAAAACCAACCCCGCGTGCTTCGACCGATGAAAAGAAAAAAAGCCATCAGCAGCCAACACCTTTTCGTATATACCTTTGGCCTGCACCACCGTGTTTACCCCCTCCGCGCTGATCGCTCCACCGCAGGGAAACAGAAACAAACGAAAGGCTTTTCCTCGCGAGCGTTGCGCTCTCTGCTCTCGTCATCAATCGATCCACGCGCGTACACACCCCATCTCCCGCGCTCGTCTCCCCCCTCGATTCCCGAGTGATGGCAGGCACTCGAGACGTCGCCTCCTTACCCGTACATACGACACTCGCGCAAGGAGCAGCCCATACCGGTTCCTACCCTTTCGTTCGGCAACGTACGCACCGTCCCGCGCCCCCGATTCGTTTAATTAACGTCGTCCTTTCCGCCGATTACACCCCCGCACACCCTCGCCTCATATGACGGGCGAGTGTTATTTTACGCATGTCGTTTCGCGACGGGAGCATTTCAGGTGTCGGGGCTCTCTCGCGGGATCCTTCGACTCGCTGCCTCGGGAGCATACAGATGTTGGATCGCCGCGTATTCTCGGCGAGTGCTGCGTTTGGTTTTTTCTCGCTGTACCCCGCATTGGCGACGAGGCGTCGCGGGCTGAGAGGGTTGGTGAGGAATGTCGGCCGGTCTCTCGAGTACAGAATCTTGTTGTCCCCCTTTTGGCGGAAAATGGTCGAGTGCTGGGAGTTAATTGCAACGTTGAGGAGCGCCAATTGTTTTGTATCGATCGGTTCAGCGGGTCTGGCAGGTATGTGTATACTCACCATCAGCGGAATAAAACTATTCTACAGAAGTTTATTCTCGAAATTTTACAATGTTTTTCGGATGTAATGCGATTTATTGTGACGAAAAATAAAACCCCCGATCGGTACGATTTGATCGTCGAACAAAAAATGTACGTTGAGATAGCAACATCTCAAATTTAATTATGAAAAAGTGATGGAGAACGAATAACTTTATCAAATACTTTCAATGTGCTTTTCGACGGAAACCTGAGAGTTTTCAGTTGCTAAAAAAGGATCGTTACAATAGCCAAAATAGCTTTCCCAAAAGAATAAAAACTTTTCAGCAATAAACATATAAAAATGGGCAACCCAAATATTTTTCAGCAGTAAAAGACTCGTCTTTTAAAACAATATCATTCAGAGTTGCCTAAAGAAAAGTGTCCCCGTTCAAGGGATAAATATTTCAGAAACTACAAGAGCAACCAAGAATTACATAAAGCTCCCATTCTACGCGTTTCGTTCACATCTTTCTCGCCAACCAAATTCACACCGATCCCTGCCGAATAATATTCCTCCAAATAAAACCACCGCACCAGTGACAAACAGCACCTACTAATTTCGCGCCCGAAGACTCTCGCGTGTCGCCATTGCCATCATCATCATCATCATCATCATCGCCAACACACCAGCTTCCCGACATCTTTCCCTTCGCCGCCGAGAGCCGAGCGAGTGAACTTGCACATCCTGTCCCTCTCCCGCGCCTTCCGATCCCATCGTGAATTTACATAAACGCGAGAACCAACATCGCATGTGCTCGGCAGCGTCACGGAAGGTGGCGAGCCCCTGCTCACCTTACCTTACCTCACTTACACCCTGCACGTACTTACACTACAGTCAACACCTTGATTTCTTAGTAGCTTCGTCGGTTAGTCGGATGCCAAGTGCAGATTGGCTTGTTTAATCAATGGTTGGTAACTCGAGAGCCTTACCTCCCATCCTTTCGTGCATTCGTAAAGTGCTGTAAAGGTAATTTCGTGCGTGTGCGCGAATGTTGATTTTGCAGCATGCCCTTTTTTCCTATTATATTGATTTTTTTCAGAATTACTGTACATTACCGATGATTTTCTGTGATTTTCTCAGTCCCTACCTTGTGCAATCATACAAGAGAATCATGACATTTGAGCAGTAAACTTCAGAAAATGGTCCTACTTTGCTTTCCCACTAAACTGGCTCATATAATAATGAAAGCCCCAACATATTTTCAAGTGAACGGAAAGGAACACCGAACAAATTCATAATATACCAGCTCACCATCAGCATCATCTCGAGCCACAAGTCACCGCGGCTTCCATTATTGCTCGAAACTCTCTCGAAAATCCCGAAAACCGTAATACAGCGTTGAGCCGATAACATCTCGCTGCTCCCATCTCCGCGAATTTAATCTCCGCTGAAATACGTGCACCTAAAAAAACCCATCCCCTAATAACACATCGATTCCACTACCCGGCAGTCATCGACGAGGGCCCATGTATGATTAATGCACCCGCCGCTCCGATCCCTCGATACCCCCATCCTTCACCGCTAATTCGTTCCTTTATAATACACGCCGCGCACATAATGTACCTATACGTTACGAAAAAAGTGGGGCGAGAGCTCATACTTTCATATTTAAAAAGACATGCACGCGCCCCCGAGTAAAGTACAGTGTTATATAACTACGCCACGCACGTATAACACGTTGGTTTAATTGGATTGTAGTGCGTGCGAGAAAGAAAGAGAAGCGCATCATGTGCAGTCCGAGCGGCGGCGTCTATCCCCATATTCATTATGCACCAGCCTTCTCCTCCTTTTCCACCCTAAACAGTGCATTCCGCTTTCTCTTTGCTTATCTCCCTTCTCCGCGTTCCGGAGATATCATTTGTTCAGCGGACTTGTCGGGCGGAGTCGCTTTACAAAAGTTAATTGAATTTCGGTCCTTCCCTTCGTAGGGATAAAAAGATTATATTCTTACGACATATTTGCTACTAGACTCGTCCACGTACTGAATGAAATATTTTAGGAATAAATTTTTTTTTGTTCAGTGACACTTCATCGTGAAGTGCGACTTCATTGGTTCCATCTGAAGGGATCGACCATGCTCTAATTCTTCTATTATTAAGAAAGGGCATTTTATCGTGAAGTGCAACTTCATTTCTGATACCATCCATGAAAAACAAGCGTGCACTCACTCGTAGCACTCAATAGTCTTCGATGCCCATCGCTCCCCAGCCCAAAGGTGTCTCTTCTAGCACCCGACATCCACGTACAACACTACCCCGTATCCGCAAACCAACATGTAGATCCGCATTAATATTTCCTTCCTCCCATTCTCGCGTACGCGTGCTTCCATTCGTCCTTCCCCAAGGGTCGTCTCTGACACACATGTATACCCCGTGCAGTTGCGTTATACCCAGTAGAGTAGAGGCACTGGCGGTGACGTCGGTCTCACCGCGTAGCCAGTATTACACACGGTATACAAAGAGCCGCTCTCTCTCTCTCTCTCCCTCCTTGTTATCTGCGGCTAGCGCAAACAACCCAGCCATCCCATAGTAATCAGACTAACATGAGATGCGGACTCTCCTCTCGCCTCTCCACTTCCACGGGCTGGCCCTTTAAACTTGGCTCGCTGTGTATGTCTTGTGTGCTGGCGAAATGCTGTTGCTGACTATACATGAGCCGCCGGTTAAGGTATCAGAGTGCAGTCGGGAAACTGTTTGGTGTGGATGATGCTGGGAGCTTCTTTGGGTTATGAGCAGGTATAGAAGTGAGAAAGATGGAGGTAAGGAGTTTGGCTTGGAGTCGATATACGCGGGATCTCGAGCTTGTTAGGATGAGCGGTTTGGTGCAACTTATGGGTATGGAAGGTGCCTTCTGGGTTTGTGGTTTTTTTTTTTTTTTTTTTTTTTTTTTTTTTTTTGTTTTTTTTTTTGGCTGTAGTTTTTCTTTTTTTTTCTATTTTTATTTTGCCGTTTTCAAGGCTGAAAGGCTGTTAAAAATATCGAGCAATGTACTGTGTATCCTTTAATTTTAATCGTCATTGATTGGTTACCTCTTCACGTCAACATCAAATTCAAAAACGACTTTAGATCGTAATAAAGAAACAAAGTACATAATGTAAATTTTGAAACCAAGGCTCTACAATCACATGCAATTACTTTTATTAAATTATTTTGTAAAAATACCACTTCATCGATATCCATCTATGTTCTACATAAGTACAATAACAGGGTCACTTGGATTTCTTAGTGCAAAAAAAAACTTTATATCGACACGATAACCATACACGATGGTATACGACACACATTCCTACAAACTACCAAGTCGTCCATCCATCCCTCAACGTCGCTTTAAATAACAAAACCACCCATCAAATTTAATACGCACTCGAGTATCAAGTGCATTGCGCCCACATGGAATATGCAGTTTAAGCGCATATATACGTAGACAGATACACTCACGCTGGTTTATATCATCGCGAGGCAGCAACTAACATACAGTTGCGGCAAGCAAAAGCATCGCGCCGGTGCAGCAGCATCCCTTGGGCCCTGTTCTTTCAGTTGCTCGCTCGCGAGCACGAACCCCCATCGGGGAAAACTCCTGCACCCGCGCACACCCATGCACACTTGTACGCAAATATACACACACGTGTATACACGCATATTACTCATGCATGCGTTGCGTAAATATGTGGGAGGTCGAGTCTAATGGAATCGCCTGTATTTCTACCCTTCCTGCACGGCGCTGTGCTGCGTTCCACTTTCGTACGCCTGCCGAGCCCTTTTTTTTCCAGTTGCGCTCGGGATGCCGCGGATACTTTGCGATGAGTGTATTTTTTCATTTGCGGAAGGGATGGATGGATGGATGGTGCCTGTTGTACTGCTACTGTTTTGGAACATGACAATCAAAGGGAAAATGAGGGAACGCGAATCTTATGGATGACCGCGAGGATTTTGACAAATAGATATAGTTATGTGCATTTATGGTTTTTACCCTCTGAAAATCAGCCGAGTCACTGAGAATCGCAATGTGCGATTGGTCTTTTCCAAAACTTTTTAAATATCTTATTGATGTACAGGAACATTGAACAAAAAGGACAATTTTTTATGGTCTTTCGCGAGAACCGTTTTCGGTTCAGCAAGTTGACATTTTAAGGGAGAATTTTGATCGAATCGAATCAGATTGGTTCCTCAAGGTCCCATCGAAACCTCTGACCTGTAAAATTCTTCACGTTCGGCGATAAAAAATGCGCACGGTTAAATTCCTCGCGGGCAGCACTGTTAATTTTCGTTCACCGGGGCGTAAACGAATTTGAAAAAGAAGCGCGCGCGCCCGGCTCGTAAGTAATTTTCTTTTCCCCTGCATCTTTTTATTTCTTTTTTCAATTTGTATCTTAACGCGGAAATTTTTCATCGCTGCGGCTGTCTACTTTGCTCGCAAAGTTAACGCGATCATATAATACAGCGAAATTTCGCGTCCCAACAGAGAATTAGGTCGTATTTGAAGTACTTTGGGCGCGGTTGCTGGTCATGAATGTTTTTAATAACTTTGGGAAAATTTAATAACCCACTGATGACTGAGAAAATAGTTGCGGGATGAGAATTTTAACCATCTACCTATTAAAAACTTTATTATTATAAGCTAAAATCGTTTTCAGGGGAAATTCTGATAACGATTTTGATCCGTGATCCGTTAAATAGCGTAATTTTAATTAATTTATTGCTGTAATTATTATATAGATTTTGCTAAAAAAAATATATCCTTTTGAACAAACGTTAAAATATTTTATCCAAGTATACTTTGACTCTCTTTTCTCCCTAAATTTTTTGTCATCATTTAAAATGTGGTCCAGTACTACTTCTAAAAAAAAATCGTAACAAACCGGGTTGTATGCAGTAATGATAAGAAATTTTTGAGTTTGCATAAGGCACTACATTTTTAGAAAAAAATGATACCACCCACTATTTGTATAACATTAATTGTACATACGTCTGCTCATACCATCAAAGCTTTTTCAGAGATAGTTTCAATCACGATTATTAATTCTTATTAAATCGTATTAGTTTGTTTCTGACGTAGAGCAAAAGAATGTTCCATCAACGTCGAGAGATCCCTAGGGAAGCACGTAAACCGATACTCACTGCACAACCAACTTGATAATGTAATAAATCCAGGTATACGCAGGTATATATGTACATCCCGTGTAACGCACTCGACCAACGCCGCCCCCACGTCGCTCAGGCTGAGAGATCACAAGATCCACTTCGGCCCCGTAATCCAAACTTTTGTATTAAAATTACCCATTAAACATCACGGAAGGAGGGAAAGGGGGCGGTGTACAGGGTTAACGCCGTAATAATGAGTGTAGCGAGAGATAAGCCGCGCCAGATTATTTGACACTTGCAGCTCGTTTCGCATGCATCCTCACGATCCTTCCTCGGGGCTAGAATTTAATACGAGACTGCTGCTGCCATCGCTGCTCCCGGCAGGAAAGGGACGAGGTGATGTATATTATATATCCATGCAGGGGAGGGTACGTATTATATGTACGGCGCGCGCAAAATAAATCCAGCCCAGCGTTAATTGTCGCTTCTGCCTGCCTCTGGTAAAATACAAGAGAGGAAGGGTATCGGGAAACTTGCGAGTTTACGATTATAATTTTATGGCGCAAGTGTGTGTGTGCGTGCGTGTATGAGGAAGAGAACGAGTGTCAGGGATTCGGGTTGTACGGTTTTATTATGATTAAAATCGTAAGCGCGCGCCGCTTCTGTTGCCCGAGAGATAATGAAAGTTTTACTGTTGCTTTGCAAATGTATTATTGATTTTGCACAAAGTATGCACGTCTGTAAAATTAAAAAAGAAGGATAAGGCTGGGCCACGTTTTTTCGTACTTGTTTGAGAATATTATAAGTGTGTCTATTTATTTATTTATTTTTTTATTTTTCAAGGTGTGAAAGAACTTGTTCGATTGAACGTGCTCGTGATTTGATTAACCCTAAGACGCTTTATTTATTTCGTGCTTAATAGAGCGGTCTGTTAAGATCCGGTAATAAGTGATGTTATTCGTAGAAAAAAAATACTCACTCAAGGATTTTAACTGATATCCTTCCTTGGCGAATTATTAAAAAAATATATAATCAATGTATCAAAAGTTTTCACTTTTGTACTTAGTATCTTATCTCTCATAATATAGAAAAATTTACAAAATAATTTTTTTCCAATTAACAAAGTACCACTCTTTCGTACTAAAATATCTCTTTACCATCGAATCTCAACCAACCTCTTAATATTATTACACATTACGGCATAAAATGAACCAACATCAGCCACGTATGTGTTATTTATAATAGAACAAAACTTACTAATGTCCCGAATTCACAGCAGACCGTAAGCTGCTTTAGTTTTTAAACAATTTTGTAAAAGCCGCTTACGGCCCGCACATCCGAACGCGAAATGAACGATGCCCCATTTTCCCGAACGAAACAGCTGCAATGCCTTACTTATTATACTCCCCGTAACCTCGATTTTTTTTCCCTATAATACCCTCCGCTTTTTTTTTGTTGTTTTTTTTGTTTTTTCATCCAACGAATAATCGATCGCTCAGTTTCGCGTGTTGCGGAAAATAAACGAGCCGCGCCGATACATTATAAGCCAAAGCCTCGGCGGAGGAAACCCGTATCGCTAATAGAAAGTTTCCCAAGAGCCACTTTAAATTTATAAACGGGATCCGGCAGAGTTCGGAGCATCGCCCGCGCCGTCGCTGCAATAAAAATGTTTCATTAAACCGGTCCCCGTGCGGCCCGTATTAACTTAACCCCAGTTTTTACGCCCGCGACCCGTGAAAAAACCAACTTTCGCTCGTTTGGAATTTGTTCACCTCCCGGCTATTACCCGAACCATCGGAAAGGGGACGATTAATCCGTCGAAAGCGAGAGCATGGAGAAAAAGGAGTCGTGAATCGCGGATAATTACCGGCGTGGATCTTGATCTCCGTCCGGACTTATCTGAGATTTTTCGCGGGGACACGCGTATACGCCTCGCCAGATTATCGCCGCTGCTGCTGGTTTAGTGCGTGCGGGGCATAATGGCTTTTCTATTGTCCCACTGCTGGTGCGTCTGTTTAATGGACGTTTGAGTGATTGCTTGCGTGACGAGAGGCGATCGTCATGGACTTTTTTTTTTTCATGGGTCATCGTCATCTTTTGTGGTGTGCGTTAGATTTTATCTCGTGAATGATCAATTTTTTTTCCAATGTTTAAGTAAGTGGTGGGTCGAAGGTTGAATGAAAACATTGGCACGACGTGAATTTGTAAAATAGTAACTGATATTTTATGAAAATTATGTAATTGTTTTTCTGGTATAAGAGCTTTCCAAACATTTAAAATTGTACTAGTGGCGCTGCACTTGAGTGAGGAAATTCCCATCCCTGCCAACCTTTTATTCAAAGGAACAAAAAGACTCGGTGGGAGAGAATAGAGAATAAGAGGGAAAGTATAGCGTAGGCCCCAGCTCTGAATTTTAAAAGGTGATTTATGAACAAAATTTTCAAGCGCATTTACTTTAAAATTCTACTGGCAGCACGTAACTTTGCAACTACATCCCTCGGCTTATGCGCGATCTAAACTAGGATAAAAAATTTTTGGAGAATAAAATCGCGCTTATAAAGTATGTGCAGATACACTTCATAAACTATTGAACATGTTTTAGTAGTTATAAAAATGAATGCAAATTCTAGGGACTGGATTACTGTAACATACAGTTGTAATTATTAAGATGATTTTTTTAAACATTTAGAGAAAAAAAAAAAACCTTTGCAGAATAACAAACAAAATAGATAACATTCTAAAAATTGCAAACCGACAAAAATTACTTGATGCTTATTCTGAGAAAAATGTGATTTAAAATATGATAGTATACTATGAACAATAATTAAAAACTTCTCGACTTAAAAAATTTCGTCACTCAATAAATACTGCAACCATTACTGTAACTAATAATGAGTAATATTTCATTTCATATTTTTTTCAAGTGCTGTATTTCGTATGACAAAATTAAAAATGTGATTTTTTTGCATAAAATTTTCAAATATTGTGTTTCTGACCTGAGACTTAGGTAATAGGTCAAGTTCTTCGATTGAAAATAATGTCTTAGATACATAAACAATGTATTCTACTATATATATACATATTCTTCTATATATTCCGATATATTCTACTTACATCACAATATTTATGTGTATATCAGATGACAAAATAACTGAATGTGAAGACATTGTTACATAACTTATTATTCTATTATATTGTATACGTTATTAAAAACTACTCTATTTAAGTTTCCAGTGTAAAATAAGTCTACTCACGAAACATAATCTCCTTATTTCTAACTCTGTTGTTGATCGCTCGCTGCTCAGTATAATATACGTGTTCACTCGGTAAATGACTACACCACACTGTTAACGAAAGCATCAGGTGAGCTGCGCAGCTCATTGCGCAGTATAGAGTGTGCACCTCAGCTAGGTGACTGATAACTGACTCACTCAGCTGACTAAGCTCACAGTGTAATCTAGTCATTCGTTGAGTAAAGACGTATTATACTGGACAGTATTAACTGATCAACAACAGAATAAGAAACAAGGAGATTATGTTTCGTGAGTAGACTTGAAACTTAAATAGAGTAGTTATAAATAACATATACGTATATACAATGTAATTATGTAATATAATAAGTACAAGAAACTTAATAATTATGTATTTATAGTAGTCAGTAAATCGACTACATAATATATACAAGAGTCAAAAACGGGATATTTTGGCGTGTGAAATATAGTAGGATTTTGAAAATAATGTTTAGAATATTTCCATTATTTTTTCTGTGTTATGTGAGGTCCAAACTAGCCGAAAACTTTGAACTTGACTCTATTATCATTTTTAGAAAACATATGTGATTGGTTAAAAAACTTCAAAAAAGTATTACGTTAATGACAGGTCTGCAATTACCGTAATGGTACTTTTTTGGCAATTCCGAAGTTCCAAATAAGAATTTTTCAACGAAATATAGTTTGGTACACATGTACACCAGACACCTTTGTACACTATAGTAATCTAATCGATAATTTAAAATTCCTTTAAGATTAATGTCAAAGAATCGAACATTTGGCCCAACAAAATCATTTGTCTCGTGCAATTTAAAAGTGCCCAAACAAGGCTTTACAATTGGAACGCCTTCAAAACGCCTTGTATACTTTTAAAATTCTTTTTTATCGTCCTTAACAACGAGGAAGGGTGCTAGATGGTTTAGATCATTGGGAAATACAGCTTAAAAAGATTAAAAAGTTAACACATAGGCCGTATAAGCTGCTAAAAATGAACTTTTTAATTGCTTCGCATTACGGTAACGACATTTTGGGCTGTTTTACTATCCTAAGTCCACGGCAAATATTTTTTCGACTTGATTTCAAACGACTACCTGGAGAAAAATAGTTTACACTGTTTGAAAAAAGGATCGACTCAAAATAATAAAATACGTTCTTTATAAACATACGCTTCATGAAATATCACAGTGTTTGTGAAATGACCCACGGATTTTATTAGAAACGACTCTGTTAAAGTTTAGAGTGTTGGCAATGATGTTACACCAGTTGTCAATTATACGGTACAACAATCATCATCCGGCATCAGTCCTGTACTACTTCCAATACAGCGGACTCAAGTCATCATACACGATACACTCAAATATCCACACTCAAAGGAACCAGTCCGCATCCATGCCATTCGTCGACGATCCGCTGCTCTCAACGCGTGTAACACATGACAGGGATCAACTATACCTGTACACAGCATCTCAATACCTTACCTTAATGGTAGAGAGAGGGAGAATTCAGAGTGGCTTCGACCAGCCCAGAATAGAGGACGGAAGTCAACCCGAGCCGTGCAATTAGACCGGTCAGCTTTGGGAGCGCGTGCCGCTGCGGCTTCGTTTTCCTGGTGGTGATCTCCGTAGTTCGGCATATCTACACCGATGCTGCTGCTGCTGTTGCTGAAACTTGTTTGTGGGTAGTTGACTAAGATTAGAGCAACAATCCTTCTCTATTATTCTCATATAGTTTTACGTGTAAATTAAACTGAATAGTTGAATGCGATTCCACTTGGAATTACTCGTTAGGGTTGAGATTGGTGCCTAGTGGGATTTCAAGTTAATTCAATTTACAACATATCTTTTAATATTTTAAAAAATACGTGAAATCTCCTGTTATGGCAACACGATAAGGATGTCAACTGTAATAATAAGTGCATCATGTTTCTGTTAGCATTGCACCTGGAATCCCCAACGGTACTTCCAATCCAAAATCCCATTTGCAATTCCAAAAAGAATTACAAGTGACTTTACAATCGTATGTGCGTAAGGGAAGGCACGTCTTCAGATTATTGATGCAAATTCCACTTTAAATGCGCGTTTTACAAACTCTCGTGCTTCCTAAGACATATCGGTCAACGCAAAATCTTTCACCTGCAGCCACAATTAACACACACATACACACACAGATAAGAAGAAGTTCAACGAGACTTACGAAACTCTTGCTCATCCCACCAAACAATAGCGAATTACCAAGTTCCCGAATAATCCTCTTGTGCAATTACTGCGGTTCCTTCGATACACACTTCCCATCCCCCTCCCCGTCTCGATCTCATCACCAACGTATATCCGCCAAGTTTATCCGTCGACGACGCCGTCGCCGCTAACATCCAACCAAATCCAGTCGTTGGTGCATTAACTCGCTCAACGCACGTGTGTTGCGTTAGCGGTGGCAAGTTCATCCCTGTCGTTATTTCCGCATACGCGAATTCTCCGCTTGCCTCGGTAAACGAGACTTATAAGGAGTTCGCGTGTGCGCGTGAGTGTGTCTGTACATCTGTGTGTGTGTGTTCAGCTCGGGTGTGCGAGATCTTGAACGAGGGAAATGAGAAACTTATATCGAGGTGCGGGAATATATTTGTTTTAATTTTCGGGGGAGAGTTTGAGGATTGGTATAGGTGTGCAGATGGAGAGTGTGCGTGTGTCTACTTCTTGGGTTTATGATTGTTTCGTTATCTTGACGACGTCGCCTTGGTCTTTGTACGCTTGGATTAATAGAGTGTACCCGAGAGTGTGGCTTCGCGCCAGCGAAGAATTGACTTGAGATTGTTAAAGTTTTGATGAGGAAACACGGGAATTTTTGTTTCGTACTACTGGTGCTGCTCTGATTGGGATTTTTCATACAGGATCGTGGATAGAGTAGTCGGGTCGAATCTTGCGTCAAGAATTTTTTTTGTAATTTTAACTTAGCCTTTTTGTCACAGAGTCGAAAAAAGATCAGATAGACATGTCACTACGAGAAAATATACATTTTGTGAGCCAAAAATAAAATAAGACAAAGAGGATGATAGATATGAATAATGGTGAAAGGTTGAAATTGCGATCATTAGGTTACAAGTTAGTGACTTTTTGCACTGTCTACAATGATTTCGCATCACGTTGTATCACTTATAATGATTAGATGATTGAATCAAGTTAAAATTAAGTAATTAAAGCAACTTTTTTCGAACCCTACCATTTTCAAGAAGTTTAACATTGCAGTAGCCGCATTTTCAATTCACAAGCGCGAAAGACACAAGCAGAATTAATAAAAACGAACATTCCGACGAGCTCAATCGTTTCGAGCACTTTTCGAGAAAACTTGACAACCGAAGCACGTCGCGCCGATCAGTTACCCTGCACTGCGAGAAGCCTAAAATGCATCCATGGACATTCAATCTCCTTAAGGAGAAGGTGGAAGGGGGGTGCAAGAGGAGGGGGTAGAACGTGTCTCTATGTCGGGAGTCATTATCTTTCTTGGGATAAGGTGCTTCCAAGAAGAGGCCACATACGAAATTTCCATGGAGCTAATACGTGCATTCGATTCGGTGAGATTTAAACGAGGTGCTCTCGCACTATCTCTCTGCGCTTGATTTTATCTGCGGTGCTTACTAACGATTTGAGTCACGTTTGCGAGGATCGTCTGGTTATATTGATGGGATTAATTGCGTATTCGAGTGATGAGTGGAAGAAATATCATGAGATTATTTTTTTATGAAAGCTTATTAAATATCGGTGTACCGTTGTGTTTATTAACTTGACAATGACATTCATTTATATACAGTTTGACACATCACAAGTTTTTATTCAAAGACTAAAGATTAAGAGGTCGAGCTTTTTTATATTTGGACGGACTTGGCAAGCATAAAACATCATATCTGCATTTTTAACGATATCCGTAAGAGAAACAGCCAATTAAAAATTGCAGTGAAAAAAATTGTAGCAAAGAAGCAGGTGGCTGAGAAAAATTTTTTTTCTCAAATTTTTTACTCTTTTATTCACGAGCAGTGTAAATTTACGAAGAACAAAGACTTTCTAATTATTAGATAACTCTCCAAATCATGATAAAACTAAAGATATCAAAGAAATGTGCAAAAGTGCTGTCAAATCCTGCAACAACATCATAATTATTCTTGCGAGGATTTTATGAAATAATTTAGAAATTCTTTTTGGTTTTAAAAAAATATGCTGAACGTAATATGATAGATAGTTAGTTAGTTAGTCAAGCTCGTTTATTCATGCCAAGGACATCGCGTCCGAATGGCAAAAGGTAAAATACAAGGTGTATAAAAGTATAAAATTTTTTTTACATAGCGATAAGATACAATAGTAGATATAAGGTATGAATATTAAGTGGGTGAATAAAGAGTACAATTTTGAAACTAATGCAAAGTAGTTAAGGTGTAT
The DNA here is from genome assembly GCA_030522625.1 of Copidosoma aretas. Classification (NCBI taxonomy): domain Eukaryota; kingdom Metazoa; phylum Arthropoda; class Insecta; order Hymenoptera; family Encyrtidae; genus Copidosoma; species Copidosoma aretas. Next base: position 29,776 of record JAPYYV010010461.1, read on the forward strand.
TTAAATGGTCATATGATAAGGAGAAATACTACAGTTAGATAGTTGAGAAGTTTTTGTGCTCTTCAAATTTACTTAGTTCGCAAATAAAACAGCATCAGTACTACCAGCACATCTCGCATCACATAACATGAGGAAAAAAATTATTCAAGTTAACTGCTGTATCGAGCCGTCGACATGGAAAATTTTAATTATTCCACACCAGCTTTTCTTTGCTTGCAAAAGTTGAACACAAACGAAGGCTCGGCTAAACTGAAAAGTCAACAAAACGTGATGGAGAGAAAAAAAAAGTATCGAGACAATCCACCAAATGAAGTAGCATCTCTCAACTTGTCTGGAATAAACGGCTTGTGCACGAACCCAGACTCTTCTTTCACGCCGAAATCCATCAGAATATCAACAAACTTGGGCTCCCCGCAAAAGCTCATCTCGCAAAATCCGCACGTCCCAACATTCAACGACTCTACACGCCACAATACCCATCACCAGACACTCCGACTTGCCTCCTCGTATTTTCAATTCAAATTCGAACCTACTGAAAACAAAAATACACTCCCACCGATCGACTCCTGCATACGACCTCCCGAAAAATAAAATAAAACTCAAGAAGGAGAAAAACGAAATCCTACGAGAACACCAGCTGTGTATTTATACCCAAACACGGGTCATTCGTTCTCACACGTATATATATACACACATACTCATCCGTCGCAGTGTCCCGCAGCACCACACACCCAACACAATTCCCCAATCCGTCCCCGATCACCTCACATGCGTGCGCTGCCAATACCACACGGACCCGAGGCTGCGGTGCAATTGGCCACCTGGGCAAACGGCGATGGAAAAAAAAAATGAGTTTTATTGTATCCCTCTGCCGCAGTCGTTCGGCGTATCGATGCAAATTTGCTTCATTAGGGTATCGCGAGGTCCCCGCGCGACGTGGCTCGAATGCGAACGAGCGTGCATCTCTTTTTCCCCCCTTGCCTCCCGAGAAACGACACGTCGAGCAAAAGAAGCGAGGAGGAGGAGGAGGAGCATGAGAGAATATATACCCGTGCCCTCTGGAATGCACCAATTAAGAGGCTACTATACACGCTGCAGCGTGCGCCCGGTGCACGAGGTATGAAGGGGCGAGGGTGGGGAAGTTTGAGGACGCGCGGACGCGTGCGCCCAGGGCCCGGGAGATTGAGAAACGAGAGTGAATCATTATTCCCGGCTTATATACATGCATGGCCTGTCTTTAATCTTTTCGTTTTGTTAATTTCGTGCGGCGATTTTTTTTTTTTTTTTTTTTTTTTTTTTTTTTTTTTTTTTTTTTTTTTTTTTTT
>JAPYYV010010462.1:0-13771 GCA_030522625.1 Copidosoma aretas
AGAGCCCGGTGCCTCGCGTTAAAACAGCTTGGTGTTGTATTGAGCTCTTACGACTCGTATGCTTGTGTTCTCTGAGCCCAATATTTCTCTCCGTGTAACCGCTGCGAACTCAATGCGAGGCAGGTTGCCATCTCCGAGTGCAGCCAAGGCTCCCAGATTGTCGAGTCCGGAGTAATGAACTTTACCATTGTAAGTATGCATGGCGCATGCACTTAAGTTCCGACAATCTGGAAGCACTGAGTGCTAGTGCAGCAAAGTACCGAATCAGCCTACTTTGCCGCACGTCCGCTGGCTTTGTCGCACTCCGTGCATATTTCTTTACTTTACCGACATGGAATGCGTGCGCATTAAGGCATATTCCATCCACGTGTACTATTTGCTTTGTGCAAGTTGTTGGAGGGGATGAAAAAATCTATCGAAGAGCCCATAGTGAGAGAAAGCTGCGTTACTTTAGGACTTTTGAGGCCTTAATGCACTACTTACCGCGCATTCTCAAGTTTTTCCGCCACTTTGTGTAGTCAAGCGTAAATATAATACTTAAGAACCGTAATTATCGAACGTTCCACAGCTGCTTTGTTGAAAAGAAATTAAAGTTCACAAGGCAATATATAGATAAAAGGGAGCAAAATAGTATTTGCGAAGCCGTCATTTGCAGTCACACACGTCGTACTCGTGTCACTTTACGGGTGACATGACTGACATTAGATCTTGCTGCTTTACCACATGTTCATTACTGCGAATTCAAGGTTATGGTACTAGTTTTGGTGGCATCTTCATTTCCTTAATGCGAATCATGGTATGTTTCTTTGATTTTATAATTAACGCAAAGGATAACTACGTCTTCACCTGCTGTTGTCATTCTCACAGCTTATACGTTTATCTACGTAATAAATGAGTAAATTTGGATTGTTCGTCGTCTACAATGCATTGAGCTCTCAAAAGTCCTGAAATTACGCACTGTTTCACCGCCAGATGGCGCCAATACACTGCACGATGTGAATACAATAATACATGCACCTCGTGCGGGACGATTTTCATACTCGTGTTATTGCCGCACATTCGTGGCCTATGCCGGTAACTCGTGCCGTTTTGATCATCACTCGTGCTACGCACTCGTGCGATCAGCTGGCACTCATTCCCAGCAAATGCGGTCACTCGTACGCGTCGATCAACACTCGTGAGTAAATTCGACTTTTCCGCACTTGTTATGTAAATAACTATTATTGCACTATTATTCCAAAAAAGTTTCATTTGACAAATGGTCAATAATAATCCATGGTCATGCTTAAATTAACAAAAAAAAAAAAAAAATATTTCAACTATTCTTTGAAATCATCTAGAAGCAGCGATTCAAATTTGAAATTCACTGGTGAAGTACTCGATCTAGACTTCGGGTGAGGCCAATATGTCATCTGCAGCTCACCCCAAAATAGTGAAATCGATAAAAAAAAAAATTTATTTTGCAGCTTCCAGCACTCTAGAGTATCACATTGGTTGTACCATCAGCATGGTACATCGAAAAACGTATCTTCCAAACCCATACAAACTTTATTGCTGACGTCGTAAATTAAAAAAGAAACATTTCAGATTAGGTGTCACCTGACAATCAGCTGTCATCTCATCTTACAATATTAAAAAATAAAAAGTAACTGAAACCCCCAATATTTTACTTCGATGGATACGTTTGTCGATGTATCATACGGATTGTACAACCAATTTGGCAATGTAATGAATACATACATGTATTGTATTTGTCGATGCATGGTCATTGCATTGCTTTGAAAGCAAACCCAACTTTTTCTCTCTATAATCTGGAAGTGTAACTAACTTGAAAAACTACTTTATAACCTAACCTTATTGCTTGTACATACAGTAACTTATGAACTAATATAAAAACTTTTTATAGTACACTACTTTTTATGGTTTGATAATTTTGCAGGAAAAAGTCTGAACTTCATTTCCAAGGTATTCACTAAAGTACTTGTTATACATTAATTCTAATAGAAAGCCTCAAAGAAAGGCTGAGATGAATCAGTACTAGGCCTGTGTGCAAGTTGAATTTTTATTTGTTATGACATTTGTACATGCGTAACAATAGACTAATGCGTATAAAAGTTCAAGACGAGAAAATGTTCATCACAGCTACTTTGTACTGGTCTTAGTGTAAGTTTATAGGGCTAATTTTTAAAAAATTATTAGCTAGTTTCAAAAGAAATTTGTAATTCAATCATGCACTCAACACAAAGTTATAAAAAAATCCCAAGTCAGACATTATTTTTCTCAGTCGATTTGTATGTAATACAAAGTATGACTTACACTTTACGACAACTCAGATTCAACAACATAATGGTCAAATTTGATCAAACTTTACAAATGATGTGTCTAAATATCATAAACGATGAATTGTAAAATATACGTTTAAAGAATTTTAATGTAAGTGTGTTTTTGTGAGTCCCACATGCTATGTACAATTAGAAAAAAGGGTAAAGTAATTATTTTTTAAATGCACATCAACTATTAATGATTTTCTATCTAAATATGAGTGTAAGTGAGTCATATTATGCATTATGTACAAAGTGACTGAGTGACTGAGAAAGATAATGGCTAAATTGGAATTTTTCAGTAGCTGTTTGACCAGTGCATGACGGGATTCAAATTTTTGTTAGCAAGCTGTTTACTTGCTGAAAATTAACTAGACATACTTTCAGTGAGACCAATACACAGTAGTTGTGATAAACATTTCCTTGTTTTCAATTTATGTGTGTATCAATCTATTGGTACGGATGGAAAAATGTCATATCAAGTAGACATTTATCTTACAAAGTAATCTAGCTAGCACACAGGCCAGACATCAATTCATCGTAGTCTTTTTTGGGGCTAGCAATTGGAATCAATATAAAACCAGTATTTAACCCAACGCCCTGAGAAAAGTGTTTTGACTCGTTCCAAGAAAATTATTGAATCATACCAGAAATAGTGTACTTCGCGAACTTTTGATAGTAGTACAGACATAAAAATCTGTACAAATTATCAGGTTTATGTGCAAATTATTGTTTAAAATGAATTACGCCGGGTCTGTTGGCACCAAATCCACGTAAATACGAAAACACCTTGATGGTTCTGTGAATAGTATTAGTATATTCATCATCGATTTGCGTGGATATTATAAACCCTACATTTACGTGTACATTGATATTATCAGACTTAAATCCATGTGTTTACGTGTATTTGGTGCGAATAAACCCAACGATCTAGTGAAAAATTTTGTTGAAGGAAAGCTTGCTTCCGAAACACTTATTATCTAACCATATTCTTTTGGCACTTCTCCTTGAACGTTTTCTGGCATGATACACCTTTTTCTGTCCTGTAGCTTTCATCAGATTCACTCCCATTCTTGTGAATTGATAATTACTAACTCCTATGATATTTTAATCTTCTGTAAAAATTTCGTTGATAGCGTGCGACAAGTCCGACTGTCCATTTAGAACTTTGACCTTTGACGATCAGTCACCGAACGACAGTGTATGTACATACATATAAACATACATACATACATACATACATACATAGATACAAACATGCATACATACATATGCATACGGGTACGTATGTACATAGGTATGCAGGTCCGGCCGCATTTGACCGTCCGGCTCGCTCGGCTCGCTCCAGCGCAGCGTCCGGTGTTCGAACAGTATATCATGTACACCCAACAATAAATGGTTCTGTCCAGATTCCTGATATGATCCAGAGTGAATCAAGGATAGAATCACTTGCTGTTAGATGTACCAAAAGACTAAAGCAAGCTAGTTCATGGCTATTGTAGTGTATTTAATAATAAAAATAATAATAATGATAATAATAATAAACAAAGTACTGGATTTCTAAACAAAAAAAACGTTGATTCCCGCCCATGCTACTCAACAGATGTTTTTTTTAATTTGGTATAACAGAACCATACATATTGGGCAGAACAGTAACACCAAAATCAGCCGCCTTATTGCTAATAATATTTTACATTAAAGCTTTCACTATTCATATCACAATATGTAATGTTTACACATTAAATAACAGTTAAAAGATTTTCGCATCAACGACCATCACCGCCAAAAAAGTTATTATGTTTACTGGTTAAAAAAATAAAAACAAAACAAAAGCAAAACTAAATATATCCAGCTTGAATTTAAGTAAATAATAAAGTGTGTATTCATACGTAACGTTAATTTTTATTAGAATTTTCTGAGGTCCGACAAGAGTGAAAGCATGAGTAAAACTATGTTTGCGAAAACGCTACACTCATCGGTTTTTTCTGTATCTTAGGCAAAACTTAATATACCCAGCTTAAAATTGAGTATATGATAGAGTGTATTTTTATGAGTAACCTCAATTTTTATTAGAATTTTCTGAGGTCCGGAAAAAAGTGAAAGCATCAGTAAAACTATGTTTGGGGAAACGTTATACTCATCGGTTTTCTCTGTATCTTGGGAAAAACTTGATACACCCAGCTTAAAATTGAGTATATGATAGAGTGTATTCTTATGAGTAACCTTAATTTTTATTAGAATTTTCTGAGGTCTGGAAAGAGTGAAAGCATCAGTAAAACTATATTTGCGGAAACGTTCAACTCATTGGTTTTCTCTGTATCTTGGGCAAAACTGAATATACCCAGCTTAAAATTCAGTATATGATAGAGTGTATTCTTATGAGTAAGCTTGATTTTTAATAGAATTTCTGAGGTCCAAAAAGAGTGAAAGCATCAGTAAAACTATGTTTGCAAAAACGTTACACTTATCGGGTTTGCTCTGTATCTTGGGCAAAACTGAAGGTAAAAAATCCGTTGTCACCAATAAATATGTGTACATTAAATTTTTTCATGTAACTGAAAGTTTTTTAAAGTTTCAAATCTAACTATTTTTATATAAAATACTATAGGAATTTCCAAAATTTCTGCTTTATTCTAGTTCTTGTACATTATGGTGTGGCGGCACTAAATAAAAGCTAGTTTATTGATTAATGTTCTTCCCATCACAAAAGCATACAGCCATAACCTGCAAGACTGTCAAAACGGTAAATGACGCGTACACTCGTTTGACTACCTCAGTCCATGGATTTTCTTATATAATTGGTATATTGATGACAAATGTCGATCGCTCAGACGTCTAAAAGATATCAGTTGTCAAAATGATATCATTTTGACAACTGATATCTGTCAGACATTTTGGCGATGGACATTTGTCGTCAATGTCTCATTTATACGATGTCAGTTGTCACCTGTGTTTTGTAGGTATATAAATAGTAAAAAATTCCAAAAGTGGTTCTATAAGCGAAAAAATACAGTTACTAACTTTATTTGCAAATATCTCAGAAACGGCAATAAATAGCAGAAAAATAAAAGTACCAGCGTGTGAAGCGGAAAATGTCCTATCGATTTCGTATTCTACTTTTGTTTTGTCCCACTCGAAATTTCGAGATGAAAAACAGTTAATGAGTCTTTGTCTGCTGCACGAAAGCGAGTGAGACAGAGAGCGCGTGGACAAGCCGACGACCGTCGGTACACACAGTTGCTTGTTCAGCGGTATTTTTATTTTTTTTCTATCTATTGCCGCTTACGAGATATTTGAAAATAAAGTTTTTAACTTTATTTTTACGCTTATAGACAAACTATTGGAATTTTTGTACTATTTTTATCGTAATCTACGAGTTGGATTACGTATGATATCGAAAACGACCCCATGGCTGTAAAGTATTGGGTTCAGCGGAGTTTTTGTTCGACTACTTAATACAGCTTAAACAGCCTATCCCCTTAGCTTCTTTCATTATTTTTATATAAATCAGCCTTAACTGACTTCGGCTTACTTCGTATCACATTGTGTGACTGTGTTTACGGCAGGGTGCTTTATAATTTGTTTCGTCGTTGTATGTGATTGCATATCCTACTTATTCATTTCATCGGTAAGGGATTAATTTCATACACGTGCCTCCAAAATAACGATCGAATATTTGAGGGCCTCTTCAAGTAAAAGCCGAGAGGACCTGAAACGTCTGCATGAAACGAGAGTAAGATTTTCTAGGTGGTGTACTTAGCTTTATTCAACTTAAGTAGCTCAAGGTGAAACCTAACCTGTACACTTTAATCACAGTTGTCTCCTGAACTTTATCCAAAGGATTTATTCTTGAAACCATCAAAGTTAACACCTGCACGCAAAGATGAAGCCAAAGAAAGGTAATCTGATGTATACGATGGATTAAAATTTATTTACTATATTATGTATGTTTCAAGCGCAACGAAAAATTCTATATCTGAAAATTGTACATACCGTGTAGTAAATTATACATATTTTTTTAAAGAGAACAGTAATTTTGTATAATATTCAGAACTAATTTGATTTACAGTGTTGAATACCAATGGAGTGAACTCTGCCCCTGGAGGTAGAAAGTCTAAACGCACAATGAAATCTGTACATGAGCCTGAGGCTGTTAATGCATCAAAAAATATGATGATGCCTACCGTAAATTCACTCCAGCAAAGAAGAACGGTCTTTCCATCATTTCAATTACCTATGCCGATTGGTTTCAATCCTTACTTTGCACAGTACAGTAGTGCATACTCATTTCCTCAACACCAAAGTGCGAACGTCAGCACAGCGAGGTCTCAAAACGTTGTCTCTACTGATGATGAAGCTTATCACCAGCAGAAGCATCGGTATTTAATTGCAGACCCTAAAGAGCCAGTGACTGATCAAGAATATACCTCCCGAAATGAAGATACACCTGATCATCAATGTAACCTTTTATCAGGAGGAGCAGACAGTTTTGTGGGAAAAAAATTACATCCAGTACAACCCCCAATCACAGAAGTTTGAAGCTGGACCTGGTGCGTTGTTATCCTCGATTATACAACAGAAGGTTTCGTATCAAGTAAGAAAGATAGCTCCTAGTACAGTGACGAAGGAGAATTTGCCTCCCGCAAATCCAAACATGGAAGAGAATGATTCTGCAATAAACTATTATAACACAGATGCTCTGACAACCCACAAGTGCCCTAGACTCCGCGATGGTGAGTCTACTTATATGTTTTAAATATTTTACTCACTTTCTTTACTCATTTTTTTTTTTTAGCTAATCAGTTAAATATGAAGTTCAAACAAGTGAGTAAACATTAGCCTTATGGTACGATGTTTAAATATCATATTGATGTATTTTACTTATTACAGCATCACAAAGTCATGAATCAGAATAACAAAAATTTAAGTACTCAACTTAAAATGAAAAACGAAGAAATAGATCGATTGTACAAAGCATTGCATAAAAAGGTGCCTAGTTTTGTTATGCAATGATAAATAATTCGATTAACAAATAATATAATTTCTACAATATTTCTTTTCTTTTCAGATAAAATACACTAAACCATTAAGACAGAGGAGCCGATCACCTTCACATAGAAATCGTGGATATAAAAACTTATCACATTCAAAGTACTATTAAATTTAAAATTATGTAATCCCTTAAAAAAATTTCTTAATTGTTTTTCACCGTTGTTGCGTTGATACGCATATTACTTGTAATTAAAAAATAATTTTTTTACAAAACTACTAAATCACATCTGTAGTAAAAGCAACTCTATGGAAATAAATTCAAGTACATACATAAACAAATATATATGGAGTACAAATTAATCGTTATTAGGTATACTGCACCTTAATGCAATTTATTTGATTTTCAGTAACAACAAAGCTTTTTAAAAAATTTCAGTTCTGACTAAACTACAGACCGTTGAGTTGACACTTTTCAGCGAAAAACGTGCACAACAGGAAAATTGGTGTTATATACCACCCATGCATGTAGTAGTCGATGAAAACTATAATAAACCATATAATAAATATTTTCTTATCACTGAAAAAATACTTGTAAAAGTATATACTGCTACATGGTAAGCAACAGTCGTCGTACTCGACTACTCGTTGTCTACTGCTAGCTATCTATATAGGCCTACTCAGCTAATATATGTGCGATTTCTTTGCAAATAATAAAAATAGTTTATTTTTTTTTTTTTTTTTTTTTTTTTTTTCGTCCGGCTCCTATGTAAGGGCACTACTCTGGGCACTGAACAGTTGGGAAAAGAAAGGGATGAGGGATGGGAGGCCTCCACAGTACAGGGAGGGGGTAGGGGGTAATTGGGCAATTTTGCTGCGCGAAGGTCGCCCACCCCTTCACGAGGAGCATTGCGGGGAATTAAAGCACATGCAAAAAATCACAAAGGTGCTTGCTCGTGATGTTGCACAGGCCGGGAATCGAACCGCGGTATCCCGCGTGCCGACCCACAGCCTAGTCGACTGAGCCACCGCACGCTCAATAATAAATGTAGACGATGCATGTACATATGTAGTGCAGTGCTTTGAATATCTTGATGCAGTGAACTACGCAAGTTAATTCAAATAATTATAAGGCTTAAGAAATAAATAATGGAGCCAATATTTTTTCGTGTAACATTTAGTGTACGGTTAATTTCATCTTCAGTGGAGAAGGCCAGTCTGCAAATATTGCAAGATTAGGCATTTGGAGTTATCCTAACTGGCTGATGACCGGAACATATGTGTAGTACAGCTGATAACCGTAAAATATACTTTTAATGAGCACACCTCAAGAATTTCCAGATACTTTCTAAGTTCTTGCTTTTGAGGTTAGAACACAGTAAAGGATAAAAGAGATAGGTACATTCCACCTTGGTAAAAAACTGCTGGTACTATTGCAAGTACTTTATTAACACTTCGAATACTTACGCTTCTATTTATTTCTATGACCAGACTATCAAGTCCAAATTTTTTTTAGGTCTTTGGAGTAAACATTCCAACGTTTTTTATTTACACTAATGAAGAACTGACGCATTAGTTTTGCATCAATTTATTACAGTTATTGTGGGTAACTAGCTTGGACAGTAGATAGATCATACAAGCTAGACTGTTAAGTGACTGTTCATATTAGTACGTAATACTCCCAGTGTAATAGAAACATTCAAGAACATTCTCAAACTATAATTTTTTTTACATACGCTTGTCTGATACTTTGTAAAAAGTTTATTGAAAAACTTATTAGGGTATTTGAGTTATAGGATGTTTAAATAAGAATCAAGCAAACAATATTCTGAAAAGCCAACTCCTACTCGTCATGCAGTGCTGCTCAGTGCAACGTTTAGAGCTTCTTTGACTGGCAAATAAATAAGAAGTCTTTAGGGACATATAACTAGTGCATGAAATATCAAGTCATAAAGAAGGAGAAACTCTGCAACTTCGATGAAAAATGGATCAATGAGGTCGACGAGAGGACCGACTGGCATAACGATCAAGCACTCATCTTATCCAGTTTGAAAAATACAAATCAATACATCTAGTGATGGATACCATGACACAATGTCCTGGTTCTGCAAAATGAATAAATCTACTGTTTGTCAACCCATCAGATTATTTGTTCCTTACTCTAAAAGACAATAATATCAAGTTGGAAAATTTACCAAAGATTATAACTAGCAAGGTTATAAATTAGCACTTGATTTTTTAATTATTTGTAAACATTTTTATTGGACACATTGATTGTCTCTTTCAGTTACAGTAGTTGCGATACGTCCAGTACTGAGGAGCCTATTCCCACACGGATGTCATGAAATCTGGCGGTCGAATACTGTAGGATATTCAGTGTATTCATTTTAACTCTGCCAATTACTTTTGTTATTGTGAACAAAGAAGAGAGTAGCTATGTTTGTAATAAGCAGAGCATTATGGCCTGAGGGATGTAAAAAGTTTGTTGAAACAAAAAAATTTACTTTCTTGTCATTACTGACCCTAGAAAAATAACTATAAATTCTCTATGGTTTTGCAAACTAATGTTTTATGCAAGTATTTTTAGTGCAACATAAAATTCACCTTCGAATTTAAAATAATTCAGACTCATGTGATTCTTGTATTGTTTCTCATGAAGAGAACTTGCGTACTTAGAACCTTGTGGGTGCGGTTCAAAAAATTGAAATCTTATTTAAATCTTTGTCTAATTCAAACTAAATTTTTGAAATTATTTTTAATATATGTAGCTAAACACATGTACAACATTATAGAACGAGGTTAAAAAGTCGTTCACCAGTATAATTTATAGATTTTTTATTTCACATCGGATAATAACTAATGTGATGAATTTTTTAACTTCTCTAGGTCTCAATTATAAAAATGAACTTTAAGGACTATTAGTTACCTTCCCAAAGCTTAATGCCATAGCTCATAAAAATAGCCGTCACTCTGTGGGGTACGTCCTCTTTCGTATCAGTTGCTATAAATTCGCAGCTGATACCAAACCGGGCATCTCTGAGGTAACAAGTGCATGTATTAATTCAATTGTATTTTAAAAACGTATTTTCAATGTTGTGAAATATGAAAATATTGTAATATATTAATAATAATGAATGCGCATGTAAAAGTAGTTAAAATTATAGTTTTATCAAAGTACAGAAAGTAAACAACACTTAAAATATGAACCTGAATAGAAATATTTAGAAGAAACAGAATATTTAAATACGAAAATTCTTGAAGATACGTACATTGAAAAATATTACATTTAAATTAAATTATTAATTTTATCATTGAAATACAAAAGTATCTGAAATTAAAATTAAGAAGTATAAATATATTTTAAAATCCCAGTAACTCTGTTCTAGGTTGATCAAACATTTAGCTGTTGAAAAAAACCTGTCAAGCTAGCTGATACGTCTGACAAAATACCTACAACAAAGGACAATAAAGCCTAAAATCATACTCAAGCACAAAAGACATAATCTTACAAAGATTAAAATGTCTATGCTCATAACATCGCAAAAATGTCCAACGTAAAGACATATGCTTGCTTATAATTGAGGCAAAATTTTTTGCTGAGAAAATTACCTACACTCTAGGTGGATGCCTACGATAAAGGTAAAAATCTTTTTGTTGTGGAAAAAAGCATTGACCTCCACAATCCATACAAATGATGAAGGCTAAACTATAAAGGTATGGACGCATAGAATAGTTAAATAGTGTATTTACTGTAGACAAACATTTTTTCAATAGTACTATAGGAATCGGAATAGTAATTTTCTTTGGAAACACTTTTGAGTCAAATATTTATGAACAGGTGATGCTCCAGTCTTTGGTCAGTAATAAAAAAAAGTTACTTGTTGCCACTCATACTTTAGATACAAACCTACATAACAAGTCAAAGTTCAAGTATTCGGACCAGAATAAGTATTCGGACTAACTTAGTGTCTTCCTCTTTTTTTTTTGCAAGTGTGTACATAGTTTATGTCACACGACACGACATCACTGACAGCAGAAGCAAAAGCAGACAAACAGACGACATTAAATCCTGTCGATTAGGTTAGGTACTAAACTTTTTTTAGTATTTTAGGTTGGCAATTCTTCGCATCGTATCTAACCAGTCACTCCGACGTCCTCTTAATGCTACTTTCTTCTCGACTGACCAAAATTACACGATTTTGTAATTTCCTCTGAAATTATTATGAAATAATTACTCTTCCAATAACCAAGTTATTAAAAACAATAAATAGATTTGACTTTAATTATTTGTTATCTCTTAGGATATTAGGTTAAAGTATATTGGGTCATTCGGTTTAAGGAGCTAGACATTCATTAGGGTGTCCGTTATTTACCGATTATGACTTTTTGATCATATACCCCCTGGAATCTCTTTGCTTCACCCTAAAATGATAATCCATACCCTGAAAATCCCAACATTTTGGATTTACCACGTGCCCCTAGACGCAATTTGATTTCCCATTTGAATAGCACGGGATTTTAAAACTTCAACATTGTTTGATTTTTTTGACCACTTTAAGCATTTTTTCTGTATTTTCAAATCATACCATTGAATTAAATGTCACTTGGACTTCATTAATTGATTTTTTCCAGCTCAAAATAAGCAAGTTGAAAAAATTTCATACCTTGGATTTTGTGTTCTTCGAGGCATTGAAGGCCAAAATTGAACTTTTTCAACATGCTCATATTAAGCTAGAAAGAATCAATAAATCAAGTCCAAGTGACATGTGATTCAATGGTATAATTTGAAAATCCAGAAAAAATACTAAAGTGGTAAAAAAAATCAAACAAACTTAAAGTTTGAAACTCCCATACTATTTAAATAGGAAATCAAATTGCGTTAAGGGCACGTGTTGAATCGAAAATTTTTGGGTTTTCAGAGTATGGATTATCATTTTAGGATACAACAAAGAGATTCCAGGAGGTATATGATCAAAAAATCAGAATCGGTAAATAATAGTCCACCCTAATATTCATTTTCATGCTTTTCTTTGAAATTGTTCTGAATTGTGGATAAGTTATTTATTAATAAACATTGTAATCAGGCGAGTTAATTTGGTGATTTGGTTTAAAGTGCGTGAGTTATAATATATTTAAATTAAGTATTATGCTGAAGTTTACGTGTCTCCTATCCAGTATCTGTTTTACCTGCGGTATTACTGTTAATCACGTTTTTTGTTTTTCGCCGTAGTATCACAAAGTTAATTGTTTTTAGACGTAGGAGTAGAACATTGTAATAAAACACATATTTTCTGTTGGGCAAAGATGGAGCTTACTTGCCCAAAAATCTAGTTGTTTTTTTTTGTTGTCAAAAGCATGTGCTATCCAGCAAACTTTGTCTATTTACATCATAATCCGAAGTATAATACACTCATGTAGTACAAGTAATACACGAAAATATATTGCTAATCATATTTCGTATGGAAAAAAAAACATGGTTTTCGATTGAGAGATCTTAGTCTATCACTGCCTACATATAGTTTGCTAGACTACAGCCCAATAATGGCTTGCACACTGGTGATTTTTTTTGCATCATGTGCATGAATCGGTTGCTCTGCCTGAGTAGGTGTACTGCTGTAGTAGGGTGTTATCATCCGATGTACGTTATTTTAAAACCAAATGTACTCTTCTGCTTGCACTCTTAATTAGTAAATAAATTATCTATCTACTAATAGACGGTGTAAGTAGGCGAGTCTATTTAGTTATTTGGTTGTAGGTGTTTAAGTAATATTTTTTTTTTTTCGTATTGAGCTCGAGTGTATGGGTGTCTCGTTATTCGTTATCTGTTTCTTCAGTTGTATTACTAACGGTCACGTTCTATTGTTGTGCCTCCGTCTATTTGCCAAGTAAGACGCGCGGAAGAAACAGAAAATCCCGAGGAGCTGTGAAGGAGCAGCTTTAGCTGCAATCGGTTGTTTTTGGCAATGTTCGATGATATTAAAGGGCTTTATGGAAAGGATTCTTCTGTAATCGGAAAAATTCGTCTGTTTTCGGGAGACTTTGGCGATAATGTGTCTTTCAGGTGACGTCGGCCATCTTCGGCTATGGTGAAAATGCGGGAAGCAGTGGGGGGAGGGAAAATATATAAAACTTAAATAAATTTCAAGTCCTTGTGGATTGTTAGGTAAGTAAGGCATAACCTAACGAATATAAGAGCACGGGGCGGCGAACAGTGTGTCCAAAGGCCCAAAAAATTATCAAAACTTTGCGTCCCTCGAAATCTTCACTTAATCTATTCGTATAAGGGCTTATTTTTTTCCTAAGACTATAAACTACAAGAATCTAAGTCCCTCAGAGGTGTAATAATGTGTTATATTTATGTATATTACATATATACATATATATGGAGAAGTTGTTTAGAGAGCCCTAAAAATTGTCAAAATTAAGCGTCCCTTAAATTTCGCACCCAATTTTCTTGGTAT
>JAPYYV010010463.1:0-15557 GCA_030522625.1 Copidosoma aretas
TGTGCAGGAGTTAGTCCTGGTGTTTATTCGTAAACATCTGGTCATGACTCAGGCAATACTCCGATTAGTTGTAAGAACCAACCCAGTGTACCCAAAAAATCCAATGTAATTAAAAATACAATATATCATCGTGATGTAATCATGTAATAAAAACCATTGTAGCTATAAAAGCCTTTAAGGACTTAATTAAGCGTTAAATAAATACACTACGCAAGTAGGTATTTATTTTTTTTTAAATATGTAGATATCTTATATTATGGTGCACCGTCACCTACTTTGGAACTCGATTATATTACGGGTACGTACAAAACGTTGTGAAGAAAATATCACAGTCTGTAAACTCAATTCTTGAAGCTCTCAACTTCCGCGTACCGCTAATGGCTTAATATTATTATATAAAATGTTGAAAAATTTTAAGTTGCTGGAAATATTTTGTAAATCACTATTCCAATTTTTTTACTGAGCACATTCAGTTGATTATTTCACGGATTTTGTATCGTTATACTGATAAAAATCGGTATTGGCACTGGATATCAGTTTTAAGCTCACTGATATCCAGTGCCTTCGGCCCTTCGCCAAAGTCATCCCCTTCATTAACACCCTGATCATACACTCAGAGAAAAATATTACTATTTCAACTAAAGTTGCCAAGCCAAAACAGCTTTGGTCCGCTCAAGTCATAACGGCTGCAATTTCCAGCTATACTAACCTTATCTACAATTCGACGCAACCTTGTCTACCAGTTGCTTGTCTGCAGCAAAGCTAAAATGGCCTGTGTCACCTGAGTTGATATAACCGCACCTTACCTTACTATGTGACTGAAGCTAAAACAGCTAGGGTTTATGGTCGATACAGCTTTATTTTTCTCTGAGTGTAAGAACTACAGCATTGAAAATGCGCTACTTATACCACTAAAATAAACTCGCTTCTGCATCTAAAGAAAAAGAGAGTCACGATGAGTTTTGTAAAAACATGAAAATACGATAAAGTAATCACTTAGCGAGAAATCGATTGCTAAATATGAGATTGAAAAAATGTCACGTAAAAACAAAGTAAATAAAATAATGTTCATTATATTTTTTTAGCCCATTGGACACAGTTTTATAATAAAGTTAATTAAGCTTCCTCAAACTTTTAATTTCCTCCATTTTTTAAAATTGTCGTCCACAACTACGATTTTTTTACCTTCGGTTTTTAGATCATTCATATAATTTACTCTATGCTGACACTTGAATATAGATGACTAAAAGTTTTCTTAACATTTTTCTGTTAGGCGTAAAGTTTAAAATTTGAAAATGCATCCACTGCAGATACGTACATATGAAATTTATATTCATTTAAAATATGGTCCGAAACAGCTTTGTTTGTTGTTTAAAACATTTTACTCCCTGTATTCTGTATGAGATGCATGATTAAAAATTATTTATTGTACTTTCATGAAATCGGTATGATTGATAAGTACATAAAATAACATACATTTGCAACACCGCGTATCTAATAATAATAATAATAATAACAACAACAACAACAATAATAATCATGGTAATTATGATAATAATAATAATAATAATAATAATAATATAATACTTTTTTGGTTCCTTAAAGACAGTCCGGAGATAGTTTACGTTCCCTTCTTTATCGACATGGCAAACTTAATTTTTCGGTGTTATAACTAGCTATTTTATCGCAAAAAGAAGAGAAGACGCACATTCTTGACACTTCAAGGAATAAATCATGCCTCGATTCAGCTACATTGACTGAGAATTGAAGGCAAAAAACGAAAAATCAGATGTCGAACTAATAAAGTGCGATCTGATTTTTCGCCTTTCTCCCCCAAATTACGATCAATTTAACCGAAATCAAGTTTCATTTATTTATTGGAACGTCAAAATTGTGTGTCTACTCTTTTTATGACATGTAAATGGTATAATTCAATTAATTCCGAGTAAAATATCTGTTGATCGGTAGGATAGACACTTATTTATTCAGACAAGAGTAGAATCTTATGCTACATTTGTGTTACATGATGTTATCAATTATAAATTTTTTTTAGCATAGCTTTTTAAGGAAAATGGAGAAGACGCACAATTTTAATATTCTAAAGAATAAATTAATATATGGTTTCGACGAGAATACCCACAATATGAGAGAGAAAAACGAAAAATCAGATACTATCTCATTAGTCCGACATCTGAGAGGGACCGGAGGGTCGGTGTAAGCCCCCCCCCCTCCCCCCTGCAACCCGTAGACGGCAGCAGCAGCAACCTGCATTATCACACCACGCATACCGAGGTACGCGAGCGAGAACGAGAGATGGAGAGTAGGAGAGCTTGCGCTAGTCCTCTCTCGCTCTCCGAATCCCCGGCCCGCTCGATAAAAGCTCGTGCGTCCCGCGGGAGAGCAGTTAGGTAGGTAGGTAAGTAGGTAGGTAGATAGATGAGCAGATTATACACAGAAAACGGAGGAGAAGAGTACTTAGTTAGGAGAGAGGAGTCGTCATGGGATTATCACACATATTGTCATCGGGTGCGTTCGATTTACATTTTTCGTTCGCGTATCGTTTGCCTATGTCGTACGGTCATTCCGATGTTACAGTATACCTATGAATATGATGAATATATAGGTATACTGCAACAAAGGAATGACCGTACGGTAAGCGAACGATACGCGAACGAACGTTTGTAAATCAAACGCACCCATCATCATCATCATCATCATCATCATCATCATCATCATCATCATCATCATCATCATCATCATCATCATGATCATCATCATCATCATCATCATCATCACATCATATATCAATAGACCAAATTTTACCTGCGATATGGAAGGCTGGAGGCGAAGGAGGCGCGCGTGGAAGGAGCTCGGGGTGTCGATGGTGTGCTGCCGGGCAAGCGCTGGATGCGAGGGCGTCATCGAGCTCTGCCGGAACCACGGCAGGGATATTTTCCGTTTGGCCTTCTGGGCTATCGAGGCCGGCTTACCGGCCGGCGACGTCATTTTTCCTGCCAAATTCTAGCCACGTGCTGTCTGTCTGTCTTATTTATTATTTCGATCTCTAGCTGCTGGTACTCGTTTAGGTTAACGAACGATTGTTAATTATTGATGCTGCAGCAGCATTGTCGAAGAACACGACGGCATGAATATCTAGCTTATACTACTTAATCCGTTTTCTCTCGTTTTACGCGTTAACGGGTCTTGACCCCGCCTCATGAATGGGACACACGAAAGTTGCTATGGTTCCATCTTATGCCATACATACATACATACATACATGCATACTCTTTCTTTATCTATCCATCAGTTCACGTACATTGCTAATCTTGTCTTCAAGTGGTGAGTAATATCTACTCTCCTAAATCCACACTGCTATCGTTGCGGCTCTTCTGTCACAGATATGCTGCACCGCGTTTCTCTTCACATCGTCGTTTTGCAATTGCTTTCAAATTTAAAATGTGTATATGCATTCCTTTCTTCCTTTAGTGCCAATCGATCGAATAATTTACACTTCACGGGCTCATTATTCGTCTCTCTCCGTGCTACACCAACTCCAACTTGAGAGATAGGAAGAAAGTAGGTTGATTGATACGCCACTCTATAATTAATTATATCACTTTGATGACGACAAGAATGTCAACAACAATAACAGCAGCAATATTAACAACAACGACAATAATAATATTAATAATAAAGGTAATAATGATATTAATGATGATAACGGCACTAGTCAGACGCGGCATCAGCAGATGGGAGTAAAACTAAACCGGACACGGCTTCTCTTTTATCTCTTCATCATCATCATTATCATCATCATCATCATCATCATCATCATCATCATCATCATCATCATCATCATCATCATCATCATCATCATCATCATCATCACATCATCAACATCATCAACATCATCATCATCATCACCGTCATAAGCATCATGATGATCTTTCTTCTACTTTTTTCATCAGACATCAGACATGAGAAATTGCAACAATCGACGGTAAAATGTGAGATACTACTTTCTTGCTCGGATGCACACGTATATCTATGTATAATATATTGTAGGACGGAAGGAGGGGAGTGGTAACGACATATAATTATCTATCCTCAGGTCAGATGGGTGTTCTAAATCTGAAACGATCCAAATACCTTGCACCAGGAGCGAGGATGATGATGATGATGATGCTAATGATAATACTATATATATCTTCATTTTACTTTGGTGATCCTCCGTATCTGTTTATTCATACTATCATGACTATATACATACATACATACGCACGTACACATTACTTTATTATCCACGAGTACTTCTGTATGGTAATTGTAATATGTATAATAAGTAGTATAAGTATCTCACTGTCGTCGCGAATGAACGTTCACCAAGTCGATTAGATGTAGTAAATACTTATCGGTGGACTTGAATGTGTTACTGATACTCGAATCAATAATAATAATTATTATTATCATTATTATGTGTATCGAGAACGCAAACAAACAAATAAACGAACGAACGAACTAACGAACGAACGAACGAACGAACGGACAGACGGACGGACGGACGGACGGACGAACGAACGTACGGACGATACACCATATACCCGGGCTCGGTGGTGTGGGTGAAAGCACAATACTCTCTCTCCCTCTCTCGATAGCTGCTGCCTCGTAGGTGTAGTCCACAGAAAAGAAAAAGGAAAAAAAAAGAAAAAATAGAGAGAGAGAGAGAGAGAGAGAGAGCGAGATAATCAAAGCTTCAATGGACGAGAGAAGCCTGGTGCGACCAGCCGATGAACAGGGCGTCACGCTCGGTAGCGCAATTTGACAGCTGCTGCTACAGGCTCAAAACGGACCAGCTGCATCTCAGATATGCTGATTGTACATTGTTGTTGTTGTTGTTGTTGTTGTTGTTATTGTTGTTATGAAGATGGGAGGTAAAGGGAGAAAGACCGATGCGAAAGATTCCAGAGATATGGTAAATATACGAGAGACGGAGGGCACGAAAGCTATATAAGTTGATGAGATAGGCGGGAGCGCGAAAGAGTCCGGCCGCGAGACCCGACGAGAGCCGCGTCCGTACTAGCTTTCGCAAGCTCGCTAGCTGTGCTCTCACACACCTACGTATCATCATCATCGCAACTACCTATAGGTGTATGTATGTACAACCTGCACCTACTATACCTTTGTAGTGTCATCTCTTTCTCTCTGACAGCGACGGCGACACGCAGCGAGCGACGCGCCCCCAACGAAAGCTCTCCTTTCGCACGCGCGCGCACACCGCCCCACCGTCCCAACGCGTCGGCGATCATATGTACATCTGTCGTTGACTTGGCTGCTGTGCCCAGTGCAGCCCACTGCACGGAGAGACAAATCTTGGATTCAACGCTAGTATACAACTGCTTACGTTCACCGCTTCAAATGCCTCCAGCGTTGAACACATGAACTCATGCGTTGACCACTATAAGAGTTGGCTTGCATTTACAGCATGAAACGGTCCCATGACTCGATCACACGAGTTTCTTGGCTTTGATGCTAGGTAACACCGAAACCTTTAACCCAAGAGCTCTGACGGGTATTTTAGATGTAAATCTTTGCGTTTGATTGGCTATGACCGTATAGCGGGGATATCAACGTAGATCAGGAGCACGGGGCGGGAGAACACGTACATTACCCTCACTACCCAGCCACAGCCGTCCAAACACAAAGACATGCATCGAAAATCCCCATCAGAGCTCTTTAGCGTTTAAGGCACGAGTTCATGTGTTCGACGCTAGAAACATTTGAAGCGGTGAACGTAAGCAGCTGTACTAGCGTTGAACCCAAGATTTGTCTCTCCGTGTGTTCACAGGCCTGCATCGCCACCGCAGCAAATATATTATAAATATATTTACGCGTGTGGTGAGCCCTCCTACTCCTCCTTCTATATCCGTTTTTTCTGTTTTCCGTTTCCAATGTGTAGCAAGGTGGGGGTGGGGGAAGATGAGAGGATGCAAGCTAGCTTGCGGACTGGTTATAAATGGGACAACACATGAGTATAAGATACCTAAATTTATGCACATATAACTATACTGAAGACAGACAGACTGTGGGTAGTGATGCTGCTGCGCTGCTGATTCTGCTGTATCTTTATAATCTTATTTCATTAGTGGGCAGGTGGTAATCAGCGATCTCAAATGCCGCATCAAATCGTATGCTATAGTACACCTATAATAGCATACGGTTTGGTGCGAGGGGCTGCGTACTTCAAAATCATACAAAAAGTCCCGAAATCACTTTTTAATGATTCCAAATGATTTAAGAAATCATCCGAAGGTTTCAGAAATCATATGATAAACTATCACTCTGACGGAATCTGTGAGATTTATAGAAATCATGTCATATGACTTCTAAGGACTTCTACGAAATCAATGAGATTTCGGAATCATTTGGTATGCTTTCTTCGGAATCATTTAATCATTTCTGACATCTTAACTTCAACCTAACCCTTACCCACTTCTCGCAAGTTGAACATAACAATTGCTTTAATAGCCAAGTTGGCTAAACGTTTTGCAACTGTTTGGTCGTGTCTTCGATTCCCAGGGTGGTAATTGTTTTTTTTGTTACATTTTCATCATTTAATTAAAGTAAGGTACGATAGAAAGTAACGTAAACTTACTTTTTATTTACTTTCTTTTTTTTTTTCATCTACCTTTGATATTTATTTCGGCGTTGAGACCAGCACATAAAATGATTACAAAATTTCATTTAATCAAAAAAGTTTGTAAAGTTGGCGCTTACACATGCTCTTATGGAACTACCATTGCAAAATATGACTGGGTAAAATATAACTCTTTTACTAAGGTAAAAGTACATTTTATGAAACAAAATAAAAAGTTTTCTATACATGAGACAGGAGAAAAATTACTTTCTAGCAATTTTGTAAGAGTAACAAATAACCTTTAATAGTTAGTTAGTTTTATTTATTGTTTCGCCCCAGTCAGGGACTTTTGTTTTTCAACATTTACATTTCATATACAAAAACAGACATCTATAAAAATACATATCCAAACATATACATAAATGAATACATTTTATATAGAACTTCATACTCTAAAAATGCGTTATAATTAACATGCCTGTATAATTGTACTTTTACTTAAATATTACGATATGTAACATGAATTCTTAGTGTCCTTTAAAATGGTTCTTCCCTGTTGTTAATAAAAAAGAGAAAAATCTGATGTATTTCTTGCGTCTTCACTCACTTGATACCTTACCTTTGCACTTGGTTAGGATAAGTACTCTTGTATCGACCATGAGTCACCCTTCGTTTTCGCATATCTCATTTTCGTCCATTTCATCATCTGTACCTGTATCTTCTTCTTCTCGCTCTGGCGATGTGAACTCGTTTTGATATCGCTGTAAGAGTGAAGACAGGCAGCGCCAGAGGTGGCGTTTTTTTGCAACGCTGGCTGGACAGAGTACGTAGGTTACAAGTGTTAATATACGTATTTATGAGAACAAATATTTTTTTTTTCATTTTGAATTTCACCTCAAAGACAGGTTTTACCCGAATTCACTTACTAAACAGTATTTGACCCTCAAAAAGTAAAAAAGGGTATAAAATTAGCAGTATTGCATGTACAAAGAGTAAAAAAAGTAGAATCAATCAGTGACCTTTATGTAATTTGATACAGTGTCATTAGAATAATAAGCATTAATAAGCAGCCTCATTAAGTTGAATTTGAAGTAGTTATTACTATTTAATTGTAAATAAATAAATACGTGTATGTTGAATAAATGGAAAGCTGATACTTGAAAACATAACCTTTCTATTTAATTTTTACTAGCTAAATTCTGCTTGTCTAGTATGTCATATCAGTTGTACTTGGGCCCGAAGGAGTCAAAATAATTCAAATATTTCTCAGCATTGATTTATTATATAGATTCAGATAGAGTGTATCCAAAATATTTATTAAAAGTGGAAAAAATAATCAGATGTTCACCTAAGAAAAAAATACCTTTCAAAATGTTGGTTTGTGGACAATTGATATCATAAACATTATATTTGATTATAATAGGCTGGACAACCAAATTATTAGAATTACTGTTTTTACTTTGTAGAAGACATAAATTATTGTAGGTCTTGAAAAGCTGTACTCCTTCACTCCGCTGCATCTGAAGGTTTTACTCGCTCTGGCTCAATTGATCTGATATTATGTATACATGCTACATAAATCCACATAATATATCAACGCGAATATTTGAATTTTTTTGACTACTTTGTAGCCCAAGTACAACTGACATGACATATACTAGACAAGCAGAATTCAGCTAATAAAAATAAAAAAAAGGGTTATGTTTTCAACTACCAGCTTTTCATTTATTCAACTACACTTATTTATTTATTTATAATGGAATATAAATAACTACTTCAAATTTAACTTAATGAGGCTGCTTATTAATGCTTATTATCCTAATGACGCTGTATCAAATCACACAAAAGGTTACTGATTGAATCTACTTGTTTTTCTCTTTGTACATGCAATACTGCTAATTTTATACCCTTTCTTACTTTTTGAGGGTCAAATACTGTTAAGTAAGTGAATTGAGGCAAAACCTGTCTTTGTGGTGAAATTCAAAATGAAAAAAATAATGTTTATTGACATAAATACGTATATTGACACTGTTGACATATGTACTCTGTCCAGCCAGCGTTACAAAAAAGCGCCGCCTCTGGCGCTGCCTGTCTTCACTCTCACAGCGAATAGTTACTCTCCCAACATAGACCATTTTTGTAGAACCTTTAGTATCCAATTTTTGTACTTTCTTCGCTTTTTTTCCATGTCCTCGCCCATTGGACTGCCTTTTTTTGGATTTCCCTCTCTTGCCAAGTCATGCCGTGCTCTATAAAAATTCCTCACTTGAGCCTTTTTTTTCTTTTCATTAACTCTTTTTTCTCATTTTTTTGTAGCCTGACAGCTACTACCTTGCCTTCTCCATTTTTCTTTTTTCCGATACCACTTTAACACTCATTTTCAAATGTTTCCTTAGGTAGCTTTAAACTGTCTCTGTTACCTTGGTTTTACTGAATTGATCCCCTTTATTCACCACGTTATCTTTTCTCTTCTGTCTCTCTTCCTTCTCTTTGGGCCACTCTCGCTGTCTTATGTATTTTTCCACTGAACTAATTCTTTTTTCGTATTCAGATTTTGTCCGTCCAAGCAGTTCTTTGTTTCTTTTTCACTCCTTTATCGGTATTTTCAGTTATTCCTCCTCCTACTCGATTATTCTTTTTGCAACTTCTTTCACTTCTCGTATCTTTCCTTCCATTTCTTCTTTTACTTTCCTTATTTGTTCATAAATTAATTCTTATAATCCTACTTACTCATTGTTACCCCGCACTGGTCCGGCATGTTATTAATAACTACCATGCTTCTTGTCTTTGGCATACTTCCTTTTCTCGTGACTTATCCCTCTAACCTCAAAACTTTACGTCTATTTTTCACCTTATCTTTTCCCTGTGACGGACAAACTTTACCTGGTTTTCACTATTTATCATTCTCTTAACTTAATATTTATTAGGTTTTCACCTCGTTTATATTTTCTTTCTGCGTTTTACGGTATAATTGCCTTATTCAACTTGTGCCTGGCACTGCACACGTGTGCACTCTACGGCTGCCGCGACGGAAGTCCTAACTTTTATAAAATCTATATTTTCTGTGAATATAAAATTATACAAATTTTATTTGAAAGATAAAAAACAATAGTCTGTCTCTTCTTAATTTTTTGTAGATATACAAGTCAAAAATAGATTTTATTCAGTGGTCCATATTATGACGCAAAATAAAGCGGCTTATTAAAATATTACCACAAACGAATAAACATAAAATTTAATTATAAAATAAAATAAAATTATTGCATTCAAACTAAGCAATTTCAACGATATTAAATTATTATAACAAAATTATATTTTTATGATGATTCAACAATAGGATCATACATTATTTCGTAAGGTATGAATTACGAGTCTACTGAGATGTATTATTAAGTCTAATGAGATTTTTAAATATGCGTAGAATGTATTAAATCATATGTGATATAATGTTTTTGTTAATTTTACCGACAGTATGGACAAGCGTATTATTTTTAGGGGAGACTGCTCTTCACCATTACTTTATATTTTTACTAGAGTGACAAGTGTGACCACTAATAAATTGTTTATTTTTCTCGAAAAACGAATCTTTTACCTTCAACGTTTATTGAAAACGCCGTAGCTTAGTATTTTATTTTTAAAATGTATTATAAAGTTTCATGAGTGATTTACCATTTTCACAGATGTTGAACATTAATGAGTGCTGCAGATGAATTATAATCAATTATAATTATTAATGAATGGTACTAATGTATTTTATGAAAATCTTTTATATTTTTATAGTGATATTTTTTGGATTTAAAAATTCATTTATTTTAAATAATTCGATTGTTTCATGATCATGTTAATTAATGGGTTGAAATTTCATCTTAATATTAAGTTTAAGAGAAAATGCTAGCGTGATTCCGCCTCATTAAGTGTGATAAACTCAATGCCGGAATAAATAAAAGAGATATAGTTATTCCTGAAGTAAGCAAATAAAATAAAAAAATAAACTCACGGTGCAAAAAGTAAGATTATTTATTATTGTACCTCACTCTCATTGATTGCTCAAAATCTAAAAAAAAAAATTACCACCCAAGTAATTGAAGACACGACCAACAGTTGCAAAACGTTTAACCAATTTGACTATCTCTAGAGACAGTACTATTAAATCTGTTGTTATATTCAACTTGAGAGAGGTATAAGGCAAGGCTTAGGTCGAAGTTCTGATATTGGAATCATCAAATGATTTCGAAATCTTAACGATTCCGTAGAAGTACTCAGAAGTCGTACAAAATAATTTCTAAATCTCACTGATATCGTAAGTTATATTTTGCTCTTACGATCTCTGAAATCTTTGGATAATTCCTGAAATCATTTGATGATTTCTTATGATTTCAATGATTGCTGAAAATCTTTTTTGAGATTTTGATGCCTCTCGTAATTTCGTGTGCACAAATTCCAAGGATTCCATTTAGGAACTATAAAAGACTGAGTGATGGTATCTGGAGTGCTGATAACTGCATTGGGGTAGATTGACTGAGGGGCTTGCATGTACGTAATGTATGGGCTTACACGTATACGGAAGAATGCCATGGGCTATGGTGCAATAGCGCTTGCAGTTGCATGGTCACGGTTTATTGACGGGACACTAAAAGCGAAGTATGTCCAAAAGCGGCACCTAACATATGCTTAAGCACACAAGTTGTTCCAGCAAAACTTACACGATTTGGATCAAAACTTATCGATATTTGGAAGTTTCTTTTTCTGAACTGTTTTTCGTTATTTGTCATCATTACAACATTATAGATGGATGATAGATAGTTTCCGATCTTTAATTAGAACTTTGCATGAAAAGATCTAATTGGACCTTCAGATATATTGTCAAACAATATCAGACACGTATTTTTTTCTTTCTTTTTTGGTGTGCTTGATGTGCTCTATATTCGTCATTTTTTGTTTACGAGAAAAAAAGAAAAAATACATGTCTGATATTTTTTGATAATCTATCTGAAGGACCAAATACATTTTTTTATGAGAAATACTAATTATCTCTGATACGGTTTTAGTGACCGCCCTTACACCAGACTATTTTAAAAATGCCTTTTCGACAAAGAAAAATTCATTTTAGTATTCTCTGGGAAAAAATAGAAAGAAAGTATTCTTGGACATTTTTTTCAATTGTCAGTAGTTTTTGAGTAAAAAATTTCCAAATATAAAAAAAATGTACGTATCTTATTGTAAAAGATTGATTTTCACGTGACTAAAGCCTTTTTCTTCGTCGCATGATTGGCTGAGACTGGCCAAGGGCGGGAAAATTTAAGAACAAGATTTTCAAAAATAACTAAAAAATAATTTGTATCGATTAATATTATGACCCTACGTTAAAAGATAATCATTAAATCATTTAAGTTTTCTTTAAAAATCATGAAAATAAATATGTTTGATTAAATATTGGGGGTTGGCAAGTGAAGCGTACAGGGGGCGAAGCCCCTAAGTCTTATGATAAAAGTTTGATTGTAACTTGACTGAAGCCTTTTCAAGGTACATTTTCACGGAACACAGGAAGCTGCTGGCTCTGTTCGGCATTAACCATGTATGTTAGTCACGTGGTATTTTCAATGAGTGCGAGGAAGACGATGATGTCACGCTGTCTCCCTCACACTCGTTTAAAATACCACGTAACTAACAAACTATGGTTAATGCAGTACGCTACTGCTATGCTGGCCTGCAAGTGTCAGAGTCTGAGGGATAAATAGAGAAGGCATTCCAGGCCGCCGCTCTGTCTTTGTATCGCTGAGACTAGTGATAGGTTGTTCCTCTTCTTATATCTCTATGCAAACTTTGGTGGCATGCGTGGCGTGGCGACCGCGTGGGTTGGGGAGAGGGACAACCGCAATTACAATTATCAGCGAGACAAAGACAGAGTGGTGGCCTAGAATGCGTTCTCCTCTAAACTTCTTACGCACTTTTGGCTCGACGCGTACTCTATTCTTATATTTCTATAGGTTTATGCCGCGAACCCCAGCTTCTTGAGTCCATGACGTCACTACAGCGCGAAATTAAAATTTTCATATTGTTGTTAAAAAAATAACAACCACAGCCCTAAAATGACCCTATTTGTGTACAAATAATAAAAAGAAATAAATCAAAACACTTTTGATAGAAGTAAATAATCCCAATTTGTCGAAGATCAAAATAAACATTACACAGATAACATAACCTTTTGAACAACTGTAAAAATGCGCTTCCACATTTGTAAGTTGAACTGCGGTTGAACTTTCAAATGTGGAAGTGCGTTTTTGGTGTAACTATATTCTGTTATTAACATGAGCAGTCTTTGGAAAGGTTATGTTATCTGTGTAATGTTTATTTTTCAGCAAGTTGGGATCATTTACATCTGTCAAAAAAGTTTTAACGCATTTCTTTTCATTATTCATACACAAATATGGTGATTTTAAGGCTGCGTTACATCTGATTTACATCGTTCGTTCGCTTCTCGTACGGTCATTCCTTTGTTGCAGTATACCTATATATATTCATCATACTCTATCTATAAGTATACTGGAACATCAGAATAGGCGAACGATACGCGGACGAACGTATCTAAATTTTTGAAACTTTGCAAATTTTTTACTCGAAAACTGTAGATTTTAGAGAAAAATGTCAAGAGAAATTATTTTTATTTTTAATAATAACCATAACCCCAAAATTCTCTTGTTTTCGCATAAATAATAAAAATATATAAAGTAAAACACATTTTACAAACGTAAACTGTTCCAACTCTATAGTTGGTACATTAGAGCAAAGCACTTTCCAACTTTTTGGATACGTTTTTTTTGCGTTCCGTTGGTCCATTCCACTATTTCGTTGTTCAAGACACCTTCGACTCTGGGTAGAACTGTAAAGATACCATGATTATAAGCTAAAGCGCGTTTTGAACCGTTTTAACGCGCTGTTTCAGCTCTTTGCTGTGAGACCATCATTACGCTCGCTCGGCTTTACTTTTATGAATTAATTAAATAAATAGAAGGCCAAGCAATCAATCCCCAGTGACCCAATAGGTTCGCTTGGCTTTATTTTTAATGATTGTCTAAAAAAATAAAAGACCAAGTAATCAATCTCCAGAGAACTAAAAGGCTCGCTTGGCTTTACTTTAGTTAATTCATTAAATGAATAAAATCTCAAGCAAACAGTCCCCAGAAAGCCAATGGTCTCGCTTGTCTTTACTTATGATTATTAAGTAAATAAATAGTAAGTAAAGCAATTCATCCCCAGAGAATTAATAACATCGCTTGGCTTTACTCTTGATTATTAACTAATTGCAAGTAAATAAAAGGCCAAGCAATCAATCTCTAGAGAACCAATAGGCTCACTTAGCTTTACTTTTGTTTATTAATTAAACTTTAAAAAAAGGCCAAGCAACCAATCCCAAGGTATCCAATAGGCTCGCTTGGCTTGAATACAATTTATTAATATAATAAACTAGATCCGAAGAAAATGATCACCGGAGAACCAATAGGCTCGCTTGGATTTACTTTTTATTAGTAACTAGATGAATAATAGGCCAAGCAATCAATTTCTGAAGAACCAATAGGCTCACTAAGCTTTACTTCTGTTTATTGATTAAATCAACACAATGCCAAGCAATCAATCCCTTGCAACTTAATAGATTTGTTTGGCTATATGTTTATTTATCAATTGCATGAATAAGCTCGCATGACATTACTTTTGATTGATTAAATATACTAAACCCCAAGAAATTGATTCCCAGAAAACCAAAAGGCTCGCTCGTCAGTTATTTTTTTTTTTTTATTAATTAAATAAATAAAAGACCAAGCAATTAACCCCCAGTTACCCAATACACTGCCCTGGCTTTCCTTTTCAGGGTGGCCACTGCAATTTCTATCCATAATTCTCTGACTTTCTCCGACATTTTCCATGACAAATTTGTAATTTTTCCTAATATTTTTAATCATGCCAATGAAAAAAAATTGGGGAATCACAAGATTATTCAATGACAATAAGAACTTGAAGAGTTTTTCAAGATGCAAAGCATTTTTATTTAAAAAATAAACAAAATAGAAATTTTATAATATAATCCTGACATTCAAATTTGTTTTCTTTTCCTTTTTTTCAAAGTTAATAGCAACGAATACATTTCCCTGACTTTCCAGAAAACGAAGCAAATTCCCTGACTTTCCTTGACTTTTATTAGTCTCGCAGATTCCCTGACTTTCCCTGATTTTCCAGTTTTCCCTGACGGCCGTTATGGAGTTGGTTCCCAAAATCAGAAAAAGAATGGAATTGGTTCCCGGCTCATTAAGATGCATAGATGCATACTGGAGTTGGTTCCCGGGTGTTTGAGAAGCATACTGGAATTGGTTCCCAATACAAAAAATCGTACAAAGAGTTAGAAGAACATTTTGAACTTAAAATTCTCGCGAAAATAAGCGGACACTGATCTCATAATCATGATGAAAAGTGCTGCCAGCAACCAATATTAGAGGGTGCAGGACGAAAGAGTCTCAGATAGGCCAATTTTTAGAAAATTTTTTTGGATCATCGTTTTTGCACCCTAGCAGTGTTGACTGTTTTACTGAGGACTTCATGGCTATAATGCCAAACGACTCAAGAGTTGAAAAATTTTCCGACCACGTACTTCAGAATAATGTTGCCAGTGAATCACTTTTTCCACCAACAGTTTGGTCCCAATTTTCATCATCACTTAGTAGAAATACAAACAACTGTGAATCTTTCCATTCGCATTTCAATGAAATGTTTTATAGATCGCAACCAAATGTATTTTTGTTTGTTGAAGCGCTCAAGGCTATTCAATGTAAAGTGTACATTAAGATGCGCAGTACCAAAGACAAATCAAAAGAAACAAGGGACAAAGAAGACTTTCTAAGGAATAATATGCTATTGCTAAAAACCGGAT
>JAPYYV010010464.1:0-11304 GCA_030522625.1 Copidosoma aretas
TTAGTTCTTCAAATAAATCATCTATGAATCGAGAAACTAATCCCAAGTAACCCAATACGTTCCAATGTCTGAACTTTTTATTCTTGAATAAATTATTATTATGCAAAGTAAATAATACCCAGCGACAAAATACTCTCTGGTGCCTATAGTTTTTAATATTAAACAAATTAATAATATGCACAGTAAATTACAAATAGTGACCTAATATGTCCAAGTGTTTGCACTACTTATTCAATTAACTAATGTGCTAAATATTTAGAGTATAGAGTTACTGGGTGATATTTATTTGGGTAATTATAAATATTTTTCCTACCAGTAATAGGGCTAAAGGTCAATTATTTTTGGTTATCGAGTGTTTGTTGCTTGTCCTTTAAATATATTGAATAATTATTATCATTTTCGACAATGAATGGTTTTTAATTTAATTATTTTTTGTTATTAGGTTGTTCAGTTGAATTTGCTTGGGACCAACTTTTTTGCATGTCTTTTCAATTTTTTTCATTAATTATTGTTTTTAACAATACCGAGTTATAATTTTAACTATTGATGTCTCCTGGGTTATAAGGTAAAAAAATATTGGTTTATTTGGTGAAAGTTGATTGGGATTAATTGTCTTGCTTTTCCTCATAATGTTTTTTATTAATCATCATTTTTAATAATCAATAATGTAAAATTTCATTATTTGTCGCTTCTTGGGTTGTAAGGTTAATCTAGCTGAAGTCTAATTGCTCGATGCAGTGTATTTTTATTACTGTACCACACTTTGCAGAGTCACCCTAATCTTCTTAAATCAGGCTCTGGCTTCGCCAGCCAAATCAGCGCGTGTTTCGCTCTCAGTCATAGACATGAGTATATGCTCTCAGAGCTTTCATTCTCACACGGCTAAAGACAGGATTCCGCGCAGATCTATCGCCATCTCTTATTCATCAAGAGAAGACAATATGCCATGTTGCCATTGAGGGCAAGTGCCGGGAAAGAATTTACGACCCTTGGCTTGGGTGTACTTTCTGTTAAACGAAAGTAGAAATTTATGTAATTGTAACTTGTTCTCTTCAACAAATTGTTATCATTTTTTTTACGAGACTGCCGTCTTGCAAACCTGAGCAACACTTCGTAGGGAACTGTTAACGTATAGTCGCAGAAATAAGGCACTAAAAGCGTGTCAACTACCGATTTTTTGCGCTATAAGACGGATTTGAATGCGTTTTTGGGCATTTGATTTGGGAGAGCGTCGGGAAACTTTTTGACCTAAAGTGGTCACCGGAAATGCAAAAATTTATTTTTTGCATAAATAATATGCATTTTTAAAGTTCATCTGAGGGAGACAATAAATAACAACTTTACAACTCGGTAAATATTGATAGAAATAAGTCCATTTTTACTACTCGGGGATTTTTAGGGTCGCTAAACACAAATATCACAACAACAAAGGTCTCCGAGGTACCTGGTGCACGGCATTGACAGTATCTACGTCTTTTCCTAGAGTTTCAATGTAAATTGCAATAAAAATTGTTAAAACGCGTTACTCAGAGGTTTTTAGGGTCGCTGAACACGAATATCTTGACAGAATTGGTCTCCGAGGTATTTAGTGCCCAGGGTGTAAGGTATCCCCGTCGTCTCCTGGAGTTCTCGGCATATTTGTAATATTATCAGTCCAAATCCAGTGTTTGGGGGTTTTTGCGGTCACTGAACACGAATATCGCGATGGCAAAGGTCTCTGCGAGGTACCGGATGCACGGAGTTAAAAGTATCTACATCCTCTTTGGGAAGTACCCTAATAAACTGTATAACACTGTTGTCTGGATTTTCGATTATTAATTAATAATATAAATACTACAAAAAAGGTTAATTTTGGTGATTGTGACTACAAGTTTGGTCTACTGGAGCTCAATAGCTTTTTGAATTTATCGCCTCTGATAAAGTTGGTAGCATATTGATACGATGTAAAGGTGTGGTGCTGCAGGTGAAGAGTTCGTCTTACTGTACAGTTTATACAGTATTAGTACCAAGCACGTGTTTTTACTTCAGATTTTTTTTGCATATTATTGAATTTTTTAAGCTACGTTTATAGTAAATACAAATTTACAAAATTATTTACATGGTTAAAGTGTACGTTACAATATTACATGTAGTGTCATTACTGATATCACAGTAAGTGTACAAATTTTTTAATTAATTGAAAATAATCAGCACAAAGATTCATCTGACAGTAAGATTTTGTTGGATTTGTAATGTGTGAAACTAATTGAAGATTTTTTTGAACAGTATGATCCATTTTCTAAAAATGTTGATACTTTGATAAATATCGCTAATGGTTTAAGTGCTAACGCACAATCCAACTGTCACAATGCTTTTGCCGACGGCGTTGGAATAATGGAGGAAATTAGTGGAACAAATTTTAAAGATTTAAAATTATACAGGTCCAAAATTGTTAAAACAAATGCTTTGCCGAATTTCACAATTGTGATTGACAAAAATCTTGTTGAAATTGATCCTGATCTAATATTTCAAAGAATTTACTGTATCAAAAAAAGTGATGAAAAAATTCAAGATTTTTTAAATTGGGTTATTGGTAAATTTATTGATTAAGAGTTTATTAATAAATTTACCTCTCGTACATAGGGTTATTTTGTTATAGACGCGGTGTCTTTTTAACTCTTGGAAAATCTTATGTTATGCGAATTCATGTATCTCCCCCTAGATAGTTGACTTCTCCGTTCTCCACAAACTCGCGATGACAAGACAACTGCGTTGAATGCCTTCAATCATAACAACTGCTCTCTAGTGTTCCCACCTATGTTTACCTTGCAGTGTCCCTCGGACCACAGTTACAACGGCTGGCAGAGCACAGCACAGGAGAGCGTATTCAGATCAAAACAACAACACACTGCCCCCAAAGTCACAAGTTCACCGGAATTACGAATGTTTTTCAATTAGTTCCATAAAATCCATCCTTAACTCGATCGTTAAGTTACACGTAACAGAATTTTGCACTTTTACACTCTTATTTTTAAATTTGCCGTTACAATGTTCAGACAGTTCAGATCAAACTCCGTCACCAACGTCAACATTTAAACAAGTCAAACACTGACCTTAGATAATGCACACAGAAACGCTGTTAGTCGCACAGATTATATCTTTACAAGTATATAGATCGAGCTGCGTGATGGCTCAGTAGGTAGAGTGTCTGCCAGCTGATCTTGATTGCCGGGTTCGATTCCCACTCTGGGAAAAGATTTTTTTTAAAATGAAAAAGTTTTTTCCTATGGTAGCAATTGTTCTTGTACCTAACCCACTGTTCCTACCTACCGATAAAAACCTACCGATTAATAAAACCGATCTATATACCGTATGGCGTAATACAACAATGTTGTCAAAACGCTATGTCTGAGCCTAATGGCGATGATGAATATACAAAAAAAAAGTATATAGATCGTCGCATCTTCCTTTCTGCCTCCTTCCCACAAGCGTATTCCCTCTTCGATTCTCTCCCGTAAATTAAATAAGAAACTATCTAGACCTTTTACCTTTCATTTCACAAAATCAAAACTTCGTCTTTGAAACAAAACTTGTTTAATTTTTCCCTTTTATTAAAATGTAAGATATCACACACAAAACGAGCGTTTGATTCCGGTCCCACGGCATGCCGGACCGAGGTGGGTGTAGGACGGATCTCGCTCACGCCGAGCAGAGCTCACACGTCCGCTCGGCTCGGCTGCCAGGAGCGGAATCCTTTCTGCTGCAGTCGAGAGCACTGAATTACGAAGTCGACGAGAGATCAGAGGCCTTCAAAACGGCAAAACTCGACCGCTTCCGAGCTCGTACGACTGACTCCGAATACTATGTAGGTATATATAGTAGCAGCAGCAGCACAAGCAGCTGTGTGGTGGGAGGAGAGAGAGAGAGGTACACTATACTGCGGCTATTAGATATAGCCCGTATTGGCCTCGAGCGTAATTTTGAAACAGCACCGCCTACACGAGCAACTTAGGAACGATTTGTCATGACTAGAAGAGTATAGTACTATGAATTAGTCTTTTTGCACTTGCAGAGAAGCGACTTTGGGGCTTGGCAATCTGGTGAAGGGAGTCGGAAGCATATGCATAATAGTACTGTTCTCTTCTAATCATGACCAATCGTTCTCAAATCCCTCGGCTGGGGGCGCTGTTTCGGAATTGCAATCGAGGCCAATAGCAAGCAGCTGTATAACTATATATATATATATATACATCATGTCGCTCGTTTCTAATCTGTCGAATTTTGTCAGTCACTCCCGGCCCAGAACGGCCCATAAAAAGCTTCGCTTCAAAAAAATATTTGTTTTAACCAATAGATCTCAAGTAATCCAGTATGCTTGAGTGTCTTGCTGTACTTACAAACAATTAATAGCGTATTAAGTTAACTCCTCAATAAATTACAATTAACACAACATGCTTTTACGGTACCACTTTTTGTAATTAATTAATCCATGTGAATGATAGCTAAATGATTCCTAATAACTTCAAATTGTCTACTATATTAATGAATAAGAGTTATAATTTTTAAATTACCGCTATGAATAATACGTAGACTGTCACTAGACCACTCATAGCCCACATAGCGTCGTACGTTTCTGATGGGTTTTTGAAACGTTTTATGCACAGCTTAAAAAAGATTTAACGAAAGATCTGAAACGTTTCAGAAACCTTGAAAGGTTCGCTCTGGAACAGATAAATAACGACTCTGAAACGTTCCCGAAACGTTTCTAAAACCTACTTAAATTAAGTGCAAATATTGACAAAAATAATTGTTTTTTTAATATGATATCGATACCTAAATTCTTAAAAAACAATTACAATAGAAAAATAAAAAAAAAAAAAATCACGAGACCTTGGGCGCGAACTGAGACCATCAAATCGAAAAGCGTAGAGTATAAAGTATAGACTGGGGCTCCAGAAAGTGGCAGGAAGAAGCCCACCAGATTCAAATCGGCTAAAACCGCAAAAACCCAGTAACCTAAATCACAAGCTTTTTAACCCAGTAATCCGTGGGACAGCGAGTAAATGATATAGTAAGTAAATAAATTACTGTAATAGTATATTACCACCCTGGTGCTAGGGATGTATTCCTGCCTTCCTCGAAGTTGTTTTCGAAGGAGGAAGGCAAGAAAACGTCCCTAGTACCAGGTCGGTACTATATTTTTTATCACGAGAGCCGAAAAGAAGCGGCGAAGGTGCGATTTTTAGGTTAGAGTGATGAAAAAATAATAACATAACCTAAATTCCAAGATTTTTAACCCAGTAACCTGGAGGATAGCAAGATAATTGTTTTATAATTACACACAATATTAAAATAGTAACGTCTCCTACATCCCTAGCTTTTTTCAATTAATAATTATACAATAATAACTCGCCGACCCCTGAGTTACTGGGTTAAAAAGGTTAGGATTTAGGTAATGTTGTAATTTTTATAGTTATTTATTTACTAACTATATTATTTATTCGCTGTTCCCTGAGTTACTGGGTTAAAAAGCGTGGAATTTACGTTATGTTGTGATTTTTATAGTAATTCATTTACTTACTATACTATTTACTCGCTGTCCCCCAGTTTACTGGGTTAAAAAGCTTGGGATTCAGGTCATTGGGTTTTTGCGGTTTTGCCTATGTCGCCGATTTGAATCTGGCGCGCTTCTTCCTGCCACTTTCGGGAGCCACTATAGACCGAGCATCCAATGCTATAACAATTAAGCTGGAGAGAATTCAGCTGAATGAGTTATGTAGGCTATCTATCTCTCGTGTCTACATAGTACGTGTAGCAGCCCTTCTAATGAATGTCAGCTGATATGTCATCTGAAATATCATCTGATATGTCAGTTGATATGTCATGCCAATATGTCATCTGCAGCTCATCACGAAATATTGAAATATTAATAAACAACTGCTTAATTATGCAGTTTTCAGCCCTCTGTAGTGCCCAATAGATTATACCATCTGTATGATACATCGAAAAATGTATATAGCGACCCTAAAAAGTGGTGATTTCATTTACTTTTAATTTTTTTAATAGTTTAAGATGTCATGTCAGCTGATATGTCAGCTGATTTGTCAGGTGATATGTCATCTGAACTTTTTTATTTTTATTTTTGACATTAAAAATAAGCTTTGTATAGATTCGAAAGGTACGTTTTTCGATGTACCATGCGGATGGTACAACCTAATTGGCACTCTAGAGTACTGTAAACTGCAGAATTAAACAGTTTTTCATCAATTGTAACATTTTGTGGTAAGCTGCAAATGACATATTGGCACGACATATCAGCTGACATGTTAGATGCCATCTCAGATGACATATCAGCTGACATTCATCAGAAGGGAGCCCTTCTTCCAGCCTTAATAAAGAATCAGTCAGTGCGAAGGTAAAATAGAGACGGATATCCTACATAGCTTATCTAGATGATTTCACTCGTACTTTACACTCGCTATACAGATTCTTGATCTATACTTTATATGTCTATGTCGAAAAGCGAGCATCTTATCTACTTGGCCTGACTGGATAAGATAATACTTATTGTACAATTAACGTCCATATAACCCGAGTGAATGTGATTATTTGCGAGCACTTGTCCTAAATGGTAACATGGCTCTTTGTGTCTTTTTGGTCAACCAGAGATGTCAGTAGGTGTGCAGGGCAGCCAATCTTCTGCCATAGAGGGGGTGATCGAGCGAATCATTGACAATTCTCCCAAAGGTCAAAACTCCCACCAACCAGAAGCGGTCTTAGTCTGTCTCAGGGCTGCTCTATACGGGTCGCTTTACAAACTCACACGAACTTGCAGTGCATTTGACATATTGATATTTTATAACAAATAACTAATAGCCTAATGACACGGCACACTTGTTAATTATTGAATTTAATAATTCATAACTAACAATATATAATCAATGAACCAGCGCGCATGTTGATTGATAAATACATAATTTATAACCGAACAACCCAGCACGCACGTTGTTTGATAAATTAATTAATTATCGATAAAAAAAATGAACTAATGTTACATAGCGCGCTCGATAATTAAGAAATACATTATTTATAGCAAATAATCTATAACTTAAGGACCCAGCGCGCTTGTTGATTAACAAATAAAGAATCCAAAACAAATATTCTAAAATCTGGTGACCCAGCGTGTTTATTGATCATTAAATAAATAAATCATCGATGATAAACAATTTGTAACTCAAGAACCTAGCGTGCTCGTTAATCAACAAACTAATAAATTATCTATAAAAAACAATCTTACTTGAATAACCTAGTGCCCTTATTGATTAACATATAAATAAATTATCCTAAACAAATAATTTATAACTTAATGGAATTCTACAAGGGAATCATCTTTCAGAATTAAGTGCTTGTGGACTCACCACATTAACTTTGATGTTGACGAGTTTTCTCGTTGCCAAAGTCAAAGCAGATTGTTGCGCGAAATTATCACATGAGATTTTACATGGAAATAGGGTCAAACGGTAAATATCTTGTAGATTTTCTACGTAAATTCTCACTCAAAGAATACACTAGAAACTGACGCTAAGTAAATTTTCTACGTAGGATTTTATGATCTACGTAGAATTTATCCGGATTCCTAGGAAAAGATTCTATGAAAAAATCTACTTAGAATAAGGAACCGAAAATTTTCTTGGCTTATAAGTACACGTGGACAATCAAAGAAAAGTCTACCCTTAGTATCTACGTGAAATTTCGCGGTGTGAAAATCTACTCGGACTTTTGGATGGCGATATTCATCCTCGTAAAA
This sequence comes from Copidosoma aretas, assembly GCA_030522625.1. Taxonomy (NCBI): domain Eukaryota; kingdom Metazoa; phylum Arthropoda; class Insecta; order Hymenoptera; family Encyrtidae; genus Copidosoma; species Copidosoma aretas. The sequence continues at coordinate 7,787 of JAPYYV010010464.1, forward strand.
TTACACGTAAGTCATCTACAAAAATTATACCCCTAGTCGATTTCTTTACTTGTAATTCTACAAAAATCCACGTGTAATTCTAAGCTAAAATTAACTTAGAGTCTACAACGGGCACTTTATTATACGTGTAATCACAAGTGGACGGCAAAGAATAATTCTCTAGTCAATTAATTTCTCTACAATTCTATGGTCTACATGGATTCCTTGCTGATGCCCATGTGTTGATTTAATGCAACATCCATTAGGACTCCTGCTATGGTGAGTTCCGTCACGTTGGATTCCATGTAGAGAATTTAGGAATAGTTTACTATGTGTAAATTTTTCAACGTAGAATTCTATGGTTTTCGAGAAATTCGCATGGAATTCCGCATGTAAATTCCGCGGAATAATCCACATGGAGTTTTGCAGCTCAGAAATTGTGATTCATAATTATTCGTTCAATCAATCTCTCTAAGTAAATTAATATTATTTTAGGTTACGAATAATCAAACTGTCAAACGACGTGACGCCTCCCTTACCGAACCATCCTGCAGAAAAACCTGCAGAGTTATTGCGCCCATTTTCTGCAGGATTTTCTGCAAAATATCCTTTTTAACATTTATCTATTTATTTAAAAGACACGCTGGTTGATGAAATTGATAATTATTTGTTATTAACTATTTATATATTGATTAACAAATGTATCGAGTAGTTGAGTTCCAGAATATTTTTTATATAGATTATTTATTAGTCAAAAAAAGGAGCTGGGTCATTAGGTTATATAGAGCATATATATTTATCAGTCAACATACGCGCTGGTTCATTGGATCATAGATCATTTGCAGTAGATCAATGTTTATTTATTAATTAATAAAAGCGTGATGGGTCATTAGGTTATGGATTTTTTCTTATAAATAATATATTTATTCATCAATAAACGTGCTGGGTTATTAAGTTATAGATTATTAATTCATCAATCAACAAGCGTGCTGGGTTATTAGGTTATAGATTATGTATTTATCAAGAATCTTATTCACCCGGGTGTTCAAGAACATTCCCCGTACGAAAATTTCTGCAAAATATCCTGCAAGATATCGTGCACAAATATCTTACAGGATATCCTGTAGGATATCCTGCACGATGTCCGTTACATGTAAATTTACATTTCATAGTTAGGAAAAGATTACAAAATATTTTCTATGTACAAATACCTATAAAGAATAAATAATAAAAATGTAACATAAAAAAAAAAATTAACTTCAGCCTCCGGCTTTAAGAATTGAATCTGGTGCGACAAGATTGAAAATCTGGCATCTTACCCACTGGGCCAGAGTCAGGCATGTTAGAAATATCAAGCGTCTGACAACCTACAAGTCCTAAGTCTGATAAGTCTGTTACAAATCTTGAAAGTCTCGTAAGTCTGTTAAGTGCTCAATATACGGAAAGTCTGTTGAAAAACTATTACATGCAAAGCAATAAATCTGCGGTTATCCAAAAGGCTCACTCAGATTTACTTTTGTGTATAATGAGAATAATTTAAATGCCAAGCAAATAATCCCTAGTTACGCTACTGGCCCGCTTAGCTTTACTTTTGTTTATCATTAATTGATTAGCGAATAATCTATTAAATTACAAATCAAATAAAAAGCTGAGGAAGCCTATAAGGTAATTGGAGATTAATTGCTTGGGATGTAGTTTATTTATTCAATTAATAAGACTGGACCTCACTGTCTAGGTACATCCAAGGGCCGTATATTCGTTCCCAGTACTTGTCCTAGATAGCAACGCCGTATGTTTTTAAGTCGATATTGTCAATAGTAAGCTTAGATACCGCCGATAGAAAGGGAGATTACATTAGTTGCTCCTGTAGATAACCTGTGCCGTTCAGAATATGGCCTGGAGTATACCATCTATCTTGTCGATGTTTGTTTACGTTTGCAGCTGACCTGGCGGCGGTCAACCGGTCGTGCGAACGCTGATAGGAGTCGTAAGTTGGAGCTATCATTAGCTGCACCTCTTAAACTTATTATTCAAGTGTAAAGCTCTGTAACCATCACGTCTAATATTCACAAACATTATGGATCAAGTTTATTGAGTTGCAAAAGCCAAGATTCATCAATTAGAAGAAAGTTGATCAAACGACAGTGTTTTAGCTTCAAGGTAAATAGTATTGCAATTAATTTCAAGACCTTTTACAAAATTGCGACAACTTGATTGTGTTGTTATTAAAAAATTGTGCTTGTTTTGGATACCAGATCAAGTTTGAAAGGGTTAGGTGAAATATGTCAAGTAACCATTGAAGAAAATCATGTCATCAAATCGACCCGGAGGACAAAATCTATAATTAGCAACAAGGTAATAAAAGTTAACAATAATTAAGCATTGACAATTTTCTCCAAATATTTGGTATAGTTAATCATATGTTTTGCTTCTAGTGTGTGGACAGAGAGTTGTCAAAGAGGTTCAGGACGACTTATCAATGCCATGCTGTCCAATGGATTTTTAACGAAGGCCACATCCAACAATAATTTTAAACATAAAATTGAGATGTAATCCAAACCCAGGCTACTCTAAATGTTATATGTTGCAACACAGTGCAACAAGTACAAAATTGAATGGATTAACGATTCTCAAGTGATTATGTTTCGTTTGTTTATAAATCACATTCACCATTCCAGCTGCGAATAATCCAAACAAACTGTTGTTGTTAGTCGCTCTCCAAAGACATCAGATCTCTATGGTAAAATTATTTTGGTTTAAAGTTTATGCAATTGAAACAAATCATCATAAGTATTCTTTTCTTCTTTAGGTCTCCGAGACATAACGGCAATATGGGATTCCTCCACTGCTACAAACAATATTGTTATTAGCTGCTCAAAGCATAGAAACTTCTGAAGAATAATCATCGTCTTACCATAATCGAGCTGAACATTTATCTTGGAATTTGTGTATAATTTTTAAATCATTAATTATTGAATATTTTCAATAACATGATTCTATGAATTGGCATTTAATTTTCAAATTTTATAATTACTATTTCAATTTCAAATACAGCTGTCTGTTTGACGTCTAAAATTTATATCAATTAATTTAATGAATCTAAAACAAACAATAACAGATGTATTTATTATTCTGATTTAAATGTTTATTTATTGTAACGTCGGCTACTCTTCTTATTTCTTTCTTTACAATAATTTTTCAGACAAGTTTCGCCTTTTCCTTTTTACCTATACGTTCGCCACGATTACTCTCATTCTGATATCTAATGCGACAAGAATTCGCATAACCATCCGTACAGAAATTGCTCGGCATTTTCTTAGCATCCGCAAAGTCAGCACCGGAAATTCCAATATTCTCGCTTCGAGAGTTTTTTTGTTCTAATGTACACTTTTGGCCAATCCGAAACTGGACTATACCTCTAGTTCCTATACATGCTCTCCAACGACCAGGCCAAGTTGCCATCGCTCGAGTATCATATTGAAGGCAACCCTCTCCTTACATTGTCATATGAAAAGATGCGCACGCGTAGTTTTGTAAAC
>JAPYYV010010465.1:0-11303 GCA_030522625.1 Copidosoma aretas
AGCATCGACGCTATTGCCAGCCACCCCCATTTAGAAGTAGTTTCGAACGTATTTTCAATCTCTTTCCATTAAAAAGCCTTTAGCCCTTAAAAATTAATTCCAACGGGGTTCGATTCAGAAAAATTTACTCTACACGCCATTTCCCGGAAATGCCACCGTAACATATCACCCTGTATGTCGGGTATGTCAGATCCCGACATATCTGACATACTATATAGGTGTAGTGCCCCGTGGATTGTGTAGGTAAAACGTCACGATGATTTTCGATAGTGGCACTCTTATGTGTGTGTGTGTGTGCGCGCGCGCGTGTAAAACAGCTGTTTGCTGCAGTACATGACTGTCATATCACGTGACCTTATTGTGCAAGGAAATAATGGAGATCGGTACTTGTATTATTATAATTTGAAGATGCATAGAGTATTAAACAATAATAACATGCTAACCTAACCTCTTGAAATTAGGAAAAATGCTGTACCTCAAAGGGGAAGCATGATAGGTCAAAAAAAAAAAATTGTATGGGTTTTCTAAAGAGGAAATCTATCATCGAGATGCACAAAAAGAGAGGGGTTAGGCCATATGACAACATAACCTCAAATTTTTCTTATTTTTACTGTATCTTCATCAAATGAACTTCGACTAATTTATAAATAAATATGCATGTTGACCAACCTTGCTAACTGTGCGCTTCTTAAGGTGGCTTGGGTGATTTTTACTGAAATGATGAAAATCTCTGAAACTTAGATAATATGTAGATAAAGTATCCCGAATTCATTTGCGATAAAAAAAATACTTTGGTTAACCACTTTATTATTGAGAAAATTGCTTCTGAAAAGTTGTCACTTTAACACTTAGTCAGACTAAGTTAGTCTTATGGGAATCATCACAAAATCGACTATAACTTTGGGAGTAAATGATGAACCTCAGAAATTAAAACCGATATTCATGTACTTTTTTATTAAGAATTCATCAAGATTTTCAAAACATAGGGTTAACCACTTCGATTATTAGAAAATTAGTAGAAAAGTAATATGTCGTCTTCTGCGCATGCGCAGTTTATAATCGGGATTATTATTCTTACTTTTCGGTAATAGTATTCCCCTTTCTTTAGGTAATTGCAATAATTATAATTAAAGATATGACTAAGATGACATTTTTTAAAGTAATTTAACCTACGTTTAAAAAAAATGTATATGCCCTAGGAGCCCCCTTGCTTGTTACGGCACCAATCGTCCAAGCCACCTTAAGTTTCTATCCCCAACAATAAAAACGCTACAAGTGTTATTTTTCGTCCATCTTATGTACTTTTCAGAGATAGCTGTATTAAAATAATTGTAGGTTATGTTATCATGAAATTCTTTTAAAGAACTTGTGAACTTTGGAAGATATTATCTGAGCATAGTAGATTTTTTTAAATATCTTAAAACTCAATCCAATGAAGTAATAGGCAAACAGAACAAATTTAGGCTATATTTTCGTATCTTCTGTTCGGTGCCCTTAAAAGATTCGATCGCTTTGAGGAAACAAGTAAAAATTATCATTATTGGCCTAACTTGCTTTATCTTCGAAATCTAATTGAATTAATTTTCAGGTTATGATTTTATAAAATCGTTTCAATACATCTTGTGAAAATTGGCAATAATTTCTAAAACAATGCATATATTTTTTTAAATTTTAAATCTTAAACTAATGAAGTTGTAGTCAAAAAGACAGAAATTGAAGTTATGTTTGCTTGTTGATCAAACTGTCTGTTTGTGCGCCTATAAGTTTGAATCACCTACAATAAATCAACAATTGTTATTTGTAATATATCTTACTTCCCTTAAGAGATGGCTGTTTTAAAAAATTTGTAGGTTATGTTATCACAAAATGCTTTTTAATAGAATTGGGAACTTTGGAAATTATTATCTAAGTACCGTACATTTTTTTCAAAATTTAAAAACTTGATCCAATGAAGTAAGACAGAAATTAAGGCTATGTTTGCATGTTGATCAAACTTTCTGTTTGTGTGCCTCTAAGTTTGGATCCCCTACAATAAATAATTAACAATTGTTATATGTAGTCTATCTTACTTCCCTTAAGAGATGGCTGTTTTGAACAATTTGTAGGTTATGTTTTAACGATATTCTTTTTAAGAAATTTGTCAACTTTGACAATGATCATCAAAGCATCGTACATTTTTTTTAAATTTTAAATCTTGATCGAATAAAGTAATAGCCAAACAGAATAAATTGAGGTTATGTTTTCGTATTTTCTGTTTTATGCCCCTAAAAGATTCGATCGCTTTCAGGAAACCCGTAAAAATTTTATTTTTTGCCTATCTTGCTTATCTTAAGAATATAGCTATTTACATAAATTTTTAGGTTATTTTTTAACTACATTTTTAAAATGTAATTATTACTTGTGCATGTCGTCATTTCTTTATCGTTTTGCAATTTTGTATGGACTGTCTAATCTTTACGTAATTAAATTATAACTAAAAAGCCGAAAGTTTCAGCATATATCTGCAGAAATTATTATTCGTGTATGCATAATATATGTGTGTGTGTATATATACATGTGTGTGTGTGTATGTGCGCGCGCGCTCCCGTGTTGTATGTTAACATTGACTTATGTTAAGTTAAGTTTAGTAGATAGCAGAACTTTACTAATTATTCTCATTTTCAGTTACAGCCATATTATTCAAAAAATAAAATTAATGTTGCGAGTTTTGATAATTATATGACAACTGTTCGATTCTGCATTCAAGACTTCTTGAAATTATTTAACATGAAAAATTCGCTCCATGAATGATTCCTGGCACCTGCATTAGAATGAACCAACTTTTGATAAACGATCTTTTTTTAGAAGAGAACAACTCTCTCAAAGAGTCACTGAATAATTTAATAAATAACTCTACTCTAGAATCGATTTAATCTGAAAAAGTATAACTTAATCACAAGAAGAGTTTTCCTTCATTACAAGAATATCAATTAGGTCTTGAATCGAGTGTTTTCGAAATTTTTTCAAAGTATAAATTGAAGAGTGAATCGATTGTAGAGTTATTCAAAAATTCTAAACCCCTGGTATTACTACTTTGAAATACTCAAGGATATAACTAATAAAGTTGATTGCACTTGTTTCAAAAACAAAGTCAATCTGAGGGGATAAAAACAAGCTGAAATTTAAGTATTTCTGAAAATTAATCATCTGGATAATTTTTTTATGTCGATGGTTGAAGTAGGTGCAAGCAATTTATTTAGATGTATTTTTGAGTGTTATGACCAGTGATAACTTAATCGACTGTTAACAGCAATTATAAATTATTATACTGACCGCAGTATCACTAATTTGATTTAGCACACAAGTCAAAATATTAGTGAAAGCATACAATGTATGTGGATTGTACGAAGTAGGATTTTAAGGTATTTATAGAATAAAGGTGATAATCTTTGCCTGGTAACATTTGAATCATATATTTTTATTACTTATGCTGGTTAGATAAGTGTAACATCCTGTGCAGTAACTTTATACATTTAAATATTGGGTAAAAACAATTATTACCAACTATCGCAATAAAGCCTTGAAAGTCAAGACCTAACAGTAAGAATACAAAAAAATTAAAAAAAGAAAATCTCTCAAATTTTGCTTTTATTTAAGTGCAACACTGAAGAGTGAGAAAAAATCAAAGTTTGAAAACAGAAATGCTAAGAAAAAAAAAAAAAAAAAGAAAAACGGCTAGGCCTAAAATACTTTTTAAAATTCATCTCATACTTTTTGAACAACAATTTTAAACCATGAGTTGGTCGAGAGTATACGTTTTTTTACAAATTTTTTGGCCCTTACTTTTATTTCGCCAGGATGCTTTTTTAGACTTATAATTCGAATTTCGTAGAATTACTTTGTTCTCAAAGGTAAATTATTTAAGGAAGTTCCAGCAAAGCACCGTAGGGGTAAACGGTATTCGATCCAAGCCAACGCAGAGGTTGCGCCCTCTGAAGTAGAAAATAGTCAAAAGTTCTTGCATGTAAACAGACAGTGCTGACGGCGCAAGATAAGGTGCGAGAGATATATTCTGAGGGAGAAGTGGGACTGCGGAAACGGAGGGGATTGCGGACGTTGTCGTTCTCTCTGTGGTCCGCCAATCACAAGCAGCTGTATGCATGTATATATTCTCTGAGCCGTTTTTTGTCTATTTTCTGCTGCAGAGGGCGTAACCTCTGCGTTGGCTCGGAGCGAATAGTGATTGGCCTTTTAAGGTTTCGCACTGAATAAATTGCTATGAAAAATTAATTAAGGTATATAAGGTTTTAAATCGTTCAGCATACAGTGAGAAATGGTTCTACATCAAAATTTTTTTTAAATAATGGTGAAACTGCTTATACATACAAAAAATAATTCGAAAATTGAATCTATGCTGTAAAACAAAGTTATTGGCCTGCTCAACAAAGTGATTGGGCCCTTTTCTACAGTGATTGGCATGGTAGTTCTTAACCTTATATTTGCGATCCGCGAAATTTTAATACTATTTCCATATTGGTTGGTTCAATAATAGAAATCTCTCATTAGTGAATTTAAAATTTTGCAATTCACTAATGTAAAGGCTAGCACTGTACGAGTAATAAATTAAATGTGAGACGGTAACTATCTGATAGATTTAGCAATAATAATTCCATTGTTAGTAAATTAAATTTTTTTTTGTCAAAATAATTAATACATTTGATAAGTTTGAACATGAATAATATTTTGTACTATAATTAAATCGAAATTGACCACATTGATCACGAATTGATTTATAATGAATACTTTTAGGTGATCAATAATTGTATTTATTTGCTAGACAAATCACTTAATTATTTTGGCTCAGAAGAAGTACGTTTTATTACAATTAAATAAACAAGTAGGATTAAATAAAATTTTCAAGTAATTATTTTTTGTAAATAACTATGAATATGCTTGAATCAGTCTCTAATGTCTCGCTCTGGAATACAAGAGCTTGAACTTCTGATACCATTAGAAAATCTTCCTGTTATTTGTGGATTTCTTTGCAAAAAACTGTTACACTATCCATGTCCTGGTATGTTGTAAATAAAAGGGACTTCTAGAGTGCCTTGATCAAGTTGGTCAAGGTTATGTTTAATACTAACTTATACATTTTCCTATTTCCTTGAAAAACCTTTTGCATGACGTATATTCAATAGTCCAGCTAGCTATTTCCCTTCGTTTTCAGTACCGAATGGTATCCAGTGGTAAATTGCTCCTATTATAAGTTTTCAAGATATAGTCGTTGGCCACCACGTTTTTTAAATTCTAAATTCAATTTTTTTAGATAAAGTCATTTAAATAAATAATTTTTAAATATCTGATAAGTTTATACATTTTACACACTATAAAACTTGAGTATGCTGATTATATGAAAGGCTCATTCTAATAAAATTTAGTAAAATTAACATGGACTATCAAGGTACTGTCAGTGATATGTTTTTTTATGTAATTATTAATCTTTGAATGACGTTAAATATAATGTTTTTTGAGAAGTTTATAGTTTATTTTCATAGTTTATTGTTTATTGCTCAGAAAAAACTGATGAGACTTATCACTGTCAGGTAGCCTACAACTGTACCTCTTATCCCTACCTATTACAAGAGTCATTGAACGCATATCACGAAGTTACATTCAACTCACCAGTACTCAGCGAACACTCAACGAATCAGGTCCAAAAAATGCACAGACATTCATCAGACTTTTTAGTTTCTTACAGTTTTTGTCAAAAGTTAGCAAGTTGAAGTGTACGCCAAAAAAGAATCAGAACCCAAAAATCAAAACTTTAATTAACAAACAAGTTCTATAAATTTTTGGAAGTAAAAGATTAAATAGTACTACATCATGCATTTACCTTTTAAGAAGTTGTGTACTAAATTTCAGATCAAATTATTAAAAAGAAGCAATTTAATGGGAAAACTTGGTGCCGCACTGCACTGCAACACGTGATTTGGGCTTTTTTTACATAATCGTTAATAACTCGAAAAAATGGTCAGTTACTTTTTGGCCTTAGAGTTCTTATCTGTTCAGGATTGCACAAGCTTCGGTGCTATGTATCGCTTATTACGCGACACTTTGATGTATTGTTTATGTATAACTAAAAACATGTAAAAATAATTTTCGCCGTGTCGATTACCATAAGCGCTAAATATTCTCACATTTTTTGTTAAATACAAACAGTATTTCAAAGTGCTGCATAATAAGCGATACATATTAATAAAGCTTGGGCAATCCTGAACAGATTAGCACTTCAGGGCTACAAGGTGACCGACCATTTTTTCAAGTTTTAAACAATTTTGTAAAAAAAAAAAAAAGAAAAAACAAGCTTTATTATAAAGAATTGTTCGACATTTCATTTATAATTGTAGGGTTGTAGCTATTATTAGTAGTTAGTTGATTGATAATGTTAAGTTCTTAATACTATTGTAGGAGATATAACGAAGTATTCTAGAGTCTATTGATGTAACCTTAAGGAGCTGTTATTTTGTGAGTGTAAGGGTGTGAGGAAGAATGATGAATCTGTGTGAGATGGTTTGCAAAATAGTCTAAATTTAAAAGGATTACTATGACGTTATATTAAAAAATTTAAAAAGTTGATACTATTGTTAGACTTCGAATCGTAAAATTAATGTTTTTATAGATATTTTTGATGAAGTTTGAAATAAGTCTGTCTTTGAGCTTCTATAAATCCAGCAATGATGTCACCAATGAATCGGTGCTAAGATTATGATTTTAGTTATTGGATGCTTCTGTATAGCGACCTTTAAGGTATCCACCATATATATTTTGCTCCACTCCAGCGGTCAGGTAACGCCTCGATGACTTATTTCCATGTAGCACTTGATTTTTCAACTAAGTTGTCTAATAATTATCTACGTTTTATTCTTGATTCTTTAAAATTTTTCAAAAATATGTTACTATAAAACATAAATTAATCATATATGAATTGTTAAGGGATACTTGAATTGCTTAGCTCGAAAAACATGGTTCTTAAGGGGGCTTTCTTTCACTTTTCTAAATTTGTGATATTAGTTAAGTCCTCTTCTGACATGGTACAAAAATGAAATTGAAGTACGAAATAGGTGCATCTCTTAGAGTTAAAACAAATTTTTTTGTATCACTTTGCAACTTTGCAGAAGTGCATGTTTTTAATGTAAAGGAAAACTTTAATAAAATGAGTATCATCTCGGCTTTTGTTTCGATTTAATTATTAATAATATTATTTTACTTCCTAAATGATTTTGGATAGAGTCACTAAAAAAAAAGTTTCCAAAATACTCAGCATTTGATGAATAATAAGCAATCGTTTGTACGAAAATGAGTTTTTAAAGCTAACATATGCAAAGTACTTCACTTTAGGGCATCCATCACGATTTGTTGATAATAATAACAACATTACAATTTGATGTTTTGCGAATAATTTATTTATTACGTTATTACTAACAGTGTTATTTCGCATATGAATTTCAATAAATCACTACTTTTATGCAATTTCAATATTTAAATTTTTTATTTATTTTTATTTTTTCCAGCAAAATTTGGAATGTAAAATTTTTGATCAAATAATGAGTGGTACATGCTATCTTCCATGCTTAGCACAACATTGCTAAGTATAGTTTATAGCTTGTATGCTTAGTAACTTTTCTTGAAATTATTTATCACAGAATTTATCAGCACCTCTTTTTACTTTAACATTTGAATACTCTTATTGCTTTCATAAATTCCTTTACATTTTCCATGATAATTAATGGAGTTCTCTCGGCAAGAGAGAGAAAGAGCGGTCTGAGAAAGAGACGGAGAACATGAAACTTTTCATGTATATGAAATATGGCAACGTTGATTTGTAAAGTAGACAAGCAGCTGGGGCGGGCATCATGATTTCCGTCACTTCAGATGTTCTAATCTAACGCAACGTTGCTGCATCTTCGTGAAAGAAAATAATATCGACTGCCATCACAATAAATATTTTACAATATCAATAAATAATCGTTTAAGAAGTTCTGAACCACTATAAAAAAAATACACTTACATTTCTGAGCAATTGATGAATAAAATATTTTAATAATTTTAAAATCTCATCTTTAGAAGTACCTTCAAAAGAAAAGAAAAGTATAAGATGCGGTACGATTTCATGAATTCCTATAAGAGCATGAGTTAAAATATATGTTTATATCTCAGCTTACGGGTTCTGAATCGGTCTGAAACATTACCAGTCGTTTTGTACGATATTGAATGATATATTTGTAAAGTTTCATCAAAATCTGATTATTTTCATTTTGGAAGAGAACTCCCTTACTTTTACATCTTAATAAATCCTTAAATTACAGATTCGATTCGTTTATCTATAATCATATTTATGTTTTTATTTTTAATTTAAATCAAATAATATTTTGAAAATTTTTGTAATATTTATATTATGCCTACAAATTAACAGAATATACGTGGACATATTGAAAACTTAAATAATTTAATAAAATCAATTAGTGAATTCAAAGAATAAAAGAAGATCGTGGAAAAATAGTCCGAACTTCGTCTCTAGTATCTCGCAAAAGAGTTTAGACTAAATCGCAAAATAGTCTCAAGTTCAGCTAAAATTTGTCCCAATAGATAAAAAAACAGCTTTTATGTTTGTCGAAGTAAAGATACTATTTTTGTCAAGTTGCTCTTAAGTCTTTAATTTTTTATTTAAGTTCATTGCAATTAATTACTTTTTTACGTTGTAGTTAAATTTAAAAAAATTTCAAGTCTGGTAATATGTCAATCATAAAAAATACAATGTGAATCGCATTCAAATTTCTCGATCACATACTACAGAAGTAAGTGTACGGTAAGGCGATTACTGCTGCGTGAGGTTCGGGGTACTCTTTTTGAAGTGAAACTTCTTATGGTGGGCTAAGAACATGGAAAGAAATTTGGACGTAGGAAAACACTCTTAGATTAGAGCTCCTTTATCCAAAGAGATTGGAACGTAGCCAAGTCAAAACAGTACACAGTATATTAAAATTTTCAAGTGTACTGCATCAAATACCTAGAAGCGCCAGCAAATCTATTTAGAGCTTAGGCTAAACTAATGCTGATATGTTACGTATACATATCATGTACACAAAGAGCTATGTGCTATTAGGCCGAGTCTATTTCGAGACTGAGGCCGAAGGAATCCCAGTAAGTAGTGTATCACTACCAGAGAAGAGTCTCTTCTACTCTGCGTCAACTAGCCTGTGCCAGCTACGCTCCAACTCTGTAACGCTAGTGCCTTTGCATTCTCGATGTAATATACTTCCCATCTCTTTGGACGAAAGGAGCTCAAAGCAAATAGTGCTTCCCTACGTCCGAACTAATTCCATTAAGTGACTTTATTCTTGAGAACATACATGCGTACACACGCAGACAACGAAAATAAACACATACGAATTGGTTCAGAAATTGAACATGTATAGTTAATACATGAAAAAGTTTGCAGATTTTGCAAAGATTCATTACTAATCCAATTGTAATAAAGGACCCTAACCGATATGCAAACTAAAGATTAATGCATGTATATATAAATACATAGAATATTTATAGAATCATTATTATTACAGAAACAATCGAGTACTTTTTTTATAGTCATTTTACAAGATTTCATAATTAACCATCAACATGCGTTAATTAGACGATAACATTTCAAAATTGTAACATAATATTGCTAAAGGAAATATTAAAATATTTGACACACCCAAAAAATAAAAAACCAAAAATATGTTTTAAATTATTTAAATCAATTGATATTTTCGTCAAGCTTGTCAACATTTTTGTACATCGCATAATCGATACTGTAATAAGTATTTTTTTTTTTTTTATTTATCACCAAATTTGGTCATTTGAAAAATATATGTACTTGTTGCGAGAACTAAAAATAATACTTTTCAGTGATAAATATTTACTGATATGAATATTATAAACATATAAATGCTTTTTGTTTCACATTTTTCAGAGATATCGATTGTTTTACTTTTTCCGTGAGCAATATTAGGGTACAATTTCGAAATGTTAGTGACTAAGAAACTCATGTTGAGAGTATATTTTAAAAATTTTTTAAAATGACTATAAAAAAAGCACTTCATTGTTTCTGCAATAATAATGATTCTATGAATATTCTATGTATTGTGTGTTTTAAAAAAAAATTATCTTTTCGAGTTTTGTCAAAGAAAGTGTTCAAAGATATCCCGTTCTTTAGTTGATTCCATTTTTTTTAATATTGTTAATACAGCCGAAAAAATAAGTTAGTGTAATATGTTCTTAGTATGTACTCTGTTTGCATACCGCGTTATTGATTTTCTTCAGATATTACTGAGAGTTTTCATTTTTTCTTTTTTTTTTGTCTTTTCCAGAAAGAATGGTTTTTTTCAATTGTTAAAGTTATGGTATCACTACACCATGTATAGGGGCCCTATACTACACAGCACTAGAGTAAAAATATTTATAGTCATTTTTTGAAATCCTACAACAATTAAAATATTAGAATGCGAACAGAAAGTATTTTTTGGAGTTAGAAAAACATGATTTAAAAAAAGTTGCAACGTTGCACAAGTGTATTTTTTTGATTGAAAAGAACTCTATCGAAATAAGAATCTCCTTGGCTTCTTCATCAATTACATTTTTCAAAGCTCGTTTTACTCCTTTAGTGATTTGAGATGAAGTCACCAAGAGAAATTTCGAAAAATGTGTCATGCAAAATGAGTTTGATGCAATTATTCATAAAACAATAGGTTTTTAAAGTCAACATTTTCAAATAACTCATCAGACATTAGGCATTTTTGAAAATTATGTTTGGTGACTTTATCTTAAATTATCTTAGGAGCTAAGCACGCTTAGATTAATTTCGAATTTAAGTCAAACAAAAAGGCAAGAAGATTTTTATTTATTTTTTTTCTAATTAAAAAAAAACACGCATGTCATATTGCAAAATGAAATAACATTTTTTTTCAACTGTCAGAAGTACCCTTTTTTCTGACATCAATATCCTAATTGTTGTAGTATGACAAAAGAAGACTATAAATATTTCAAAATCTGTGATGTACGGTAGGGTAGAGAGTATAATTATAATACGTAATTGTAAATATAATTTTCGCCTTTTCTTACCTCAATTCTGCCAAGACATTGCCAACATAGACGAATTTAAGTTTTCTGTCATATCAAGAAACTTCTTCTAATAAAGCTGCCCCAATGTTTGAATTTTAGAGAGATATTGTATTTTTTGAATTTATAATACAATGTGTTCCGCATGCATACATAATAGAAAAATA
>JAPYYV010010466.1:0-13833 GCA_030522625.1 Copidosoma aretas
TGGCGCGCCCTGACGCTGGGTTCCCGCTGGCAGTCGGCATAGCCAATTCCCATCAAGGAAGCAAGAAGCTCATCGTCCTGGTGAATGGGTCACCGGCGAGTCTCTTCCGGGGGGGCCAACACCTGGGCCAGTTCATCCGGAGAAGCCGCTATCGGCCCTGCAACTATCGGCGCGACTGGGCTGAAGCTGCTACCATCGCGATTGCATAATATGCATCTGAACGACAACAGGGTATGGTGAGTTTCACTGCTTTCAACCTTCTGGAGTAAGTACACGAACTCGTTTAATCTGTATCCCAATCGTTTCAGTGACTTATACTACCGCTACTTGGGAGATACAGGCGGCGGCTACGGAGTTACCCGAGCGGCAGTAAGTATACACCTTTATTTTAGTATTTTTGGGCCATTGTTTTGATTTCACTAACGCACAATTCACTGTTGCAGCCGTCTGTTGCCTGCATCTTCCATCAGAACAACATGGTCAACGACGAGTCGGAGCAGTCGTTGGTCGTGTTTGGTCGGTCTTCCTTGGATTCCATCAGGGAAAACTCCTTGGCCAACTACGTCGAAATTCAACAGAAGAGCTTTTTGTTTGTAAGTTCTGATCAAGTGCTAACGATCACTCGTTTCTTAGATAGATAAAGATTATAATTTTAGGATGACCTTTTAGAACCATTATTCAATGGTATCAATGATGAACCCTTGCGAGATGGAAGAGAATTTTAAAAACATGTTGGAGGAAAATTTGAAGCTGAAGGAAACGCTGAAGCATGACAACTCTACCGTCAAACAGCAATTTAGTACAATCACCTAATGACAGAAGGAAGTCATGTCTGATTAATTTGTGAGATTTATTGATTTGCCCGTGATTTTGATGATTTACATCAGCGTTGGAATTTTTGTTTGTGTTATGAAAAACTATTATATTGCGAATCATTGTAACTTTCAGACAAGAGAGAATGCAATCTGTAAGATAAATAACGAAATTAATAAATTCTCTCTCGATCTTTGAATATTTCTTTTATTTTTTTAATGTTTACGTGTGCCTCTTCTAAAGGTGCTTAGCCAACTGCTCATCAGAACTATTTTCCCTTTTTTTTCAATTAATATCCTTATTTTTGTTCGTTCTTAGCTCAATAACAAGTACGTGTCTCTTCATTTTTACTTTTATATTTTATATTAATCTCTATGGGTTGTGACTATGTAAATAAAATCACGCATTAAAGAATTAATCAGTAATTAATCTGATTTTTTATTTTCATTTACATGCAATAACGTACAAGATCAAGGTAAATGTTTCATCTGTCAGATTCATAGTATATGCATTATCCTTCTTTTACTTTAATTTATACGTATTGAAATGAAATAAAACAGATGCAAATTCAACTTCGCATTTTCTTAATTTACACACTTCATAATTACCTTGTAAATCCTTTCCTGGTCATGAGATTTTTAATAATTTAATGTATTAATTAATGTATCTGTCAGTGAAAAATTTCTATACTTTGTCGTGCGCTATTCGATTAAAGAAAACAAAACGAAGAAGAAGAATTAGATGAGAACGAAACCGATAATCGATCTCGCTACTTTTTAGTCGAGCTTGCAAGTATATTGAATTGTATTTTTCGTCTCCCCAAACCCACCTCCTCACGTGCATAAAACGTCAATTTTCTTGAAAAGTTATCAAAGAACTGTTTCAATTCGTGAAATCACATGGTTCAAGATCTCTCGCGTACAACCAAAGAAAAGTTGTGTATGTTGTGCACTAACTTCAACAAAACCAAATTTTTATGAAAAAAAAACAAAAAAACAAAAAAATTGTTTTAAAAAGAGCTTTGTTTAAAATTACCCTCTTTTTGCGCGTTTCCGCACTGACTATAGCAGACGACACCCGCGAGCACATGCATATTTTTCCCCGATCCGGATCTGAAAAAAGTTGTCTGCATTGAAAGACGTTCAAGTGTTTTTTCATTTAGGGTAATATTATACATGAATACATGTGTTTTTTCACTGTCAAGAGTTCCAAGAACTTCCAATTTCGTGCATGCAGATGATGGTATCGATCGTCGCTAGCATATGAAGTGATTACATCTTTGCTTCGTTAAGTATGTGTATAAGTTGTAGCAACACGATTTCCTGCAAAAACTGCCATGCATCCCAAACCACGAAAATAAACTTTCAATGGACTATTGTCAATTTCGGCTCCCTATCTAAGAGAAAAATTTATTCGTCAAAATTTACTGATGAAAGGGGCTCTGATCGTAAGTGGCAGCTGAAACTTTACCCTGGTGGAAGGAGTGAGCCAAGTCATTTGGCTGTGTTTCTTGGCTGTGAAGCCGAAATAAGTGGCCCAAAAGAAGCAGTGGGAAAATTCCAGTTGTGTGTTCTAGATGATACAGGTGAAATCATCCACAAGAAGGACTGGACAGAAATTAAAAAGTTTTCAAATAAACACAGATGGGGGTTTGAAAAGTTTCTGAATAAAAACTCAGATTTTTTCAGTGACTCACTCACTATTTTGTGTCAGATAGTCACCAGTATTCCAGAGATTAGCCAAAGCATGCCACAACAAATAGCAGTAATATGCATTGGAATAGTGTACTGATTTGTTATGTATTTCTTATGTTGCATTGAATTTTTTATCTTTTGTTACAGACCAATGAGCTAGTCTCACCAGTGTCTTCCCCAACTCCATCCACCAAATCAGGACCTTCAAGATCAAATGCCGCATCAAGCCCAACGCCAAGCTTATCTCCGAGCTCATCATCAAGGTCAAGTTGTGCATCAAATCCGAGATCAAGTAGAACGCCCAGTTTATCTCCAAGCTCTCGATCTGATACGCTATCAAGTAGTTCACAGCTGCTATCGTCAACATCCGAACAACTCACTTCTTCTTCTTCCTCTCAGTTGAGTTCAAGCTCTTCTAGCTTAACATCTAGTAGTTTCTCATCACCTAGATCGAGAAGCTCATCATCATTATCCTCATCAAGTAATTGAGGGAGACTTTTCAAGTCGGTTTTGCTTATTAGTTTTTATAAGAATTGATCAGAATAAAAAACTTATTTGTTACCATTTTGTAAATGTATAAGACGTGTCAGAAATCCTTTACTGTTTGCTTTTAATAACAAGAATTTTATCTTGTTATTGTAAATCAAAAGAACACAACCAAATAAATTACCTGAATGTGGTAATTAATCCAGATTTCATTTAAACAAATTACAAGAATATATATATTAGTCATTACTAACAGGGAAAGGGTCTCATGGATTATAAGAAAAAGATATTTTTCTGTTACTGCTGTTTATTGTTTTGGATGTACGAACACAGCTCGCGGTTTTTCTCATTTGTGTAGGAAAATTATCATCATATACATTGTTAAGTTAACGTTATTGGCTTGATAGTAATAATGAATTTGTATTTTCAGATTACGCACTTGACCGCCTCAAAAATCCTTACATTACTTGGATAATATAATATTTACGCGTGGATTATTATTAATATTATAATTAAATTTTTATACATAGACTTATCCATACATTATCTCGCTTACCAAACGTTTTCCTTGTTTTTCATCATTTCTTTATTTTATATTTTCAATAAATAAACTTATACTCATTCATTCGCGAAATACAAGGAGAAACTAAGTATATAGACTTAGATATTATATATACAGACGGAAACGCTTTGACTGCGAAATTTTTCGCCTCGTCACAAAAACCGAACTATTACGAATCTGTAAATAATCGTGCTGCTGAAACTGAAATCCTTCTTTAAAATGATTTGTTTTTTTTACGAGACATTCTTTGAACACACGATTAATGATGCACGTAGCTATGAAAAATCGTATATTTTTCTTCAAATTTTTATCTTTAATTAATTTTTTACGTTTTGAAAAGTTTCATTAAAAATCGCGCTATAACGCGGGAGGAGGTATATCTTACATGAACGGGATGTGGAAAAAAGTATCAAGAGTAAGAAGATAAATAATATATAATATAGCGAGATTTTTTGAAAGTACGTATCATTATTTTATAGCTTATACAATTTATCGTCGCGATAGTTTATTTATAATTTACATGTACAGTTTATGAGAGACAATAATATATATTTATATATAGGCCTCGCATAAGTGTGAATACAGAGGGGGCGTACAAAAAAATAATCTTTCGAGTGTAATCGATATCTACAACGCTGGCTTACTTACATGATCTAATTATTTACGTATATTGTATAGGTTGGTATACAATGCATGATTGGATGGTAACAAAAAACGAATGAAATCGTGATATGATGCTTCGAACGGGTTGATGTCCGACAATCCAAATTCAGACTGTGAATGATTTTTTTGTTATAATACATGAAAGCATATCTGCTATTACTTAATCATTTACATTATTTGCAATGCTGCGAGTCTTGGCTTTATTTTTCCATATTAAATTTTTTGCCACTTAAGCATCAAATTCATATTTATTGTTGATTCAATCAAATAAAATACATAATGTTTTGAAGAACTGCTTATTGGACATCAGATGACTTTTATTTTGAACTGAATTTTTTGACCTCAACTTTAAATCTTTTTTGTTAATTCCTTGGACCAATGTCATGAACTATAGTCGATGGTTTTTTTATGCAATATGTAATTTAAAAAAACTTTGTAATATGTATTGGCATTTTAGCAGCTAGTCTCGTCAACGCCAAATATACATGCAAATAATTAAATGGAGAACATGTAAAAAAAATATCTACAAAATTCGCTTGATATACATGAAAATTCTTCTACATTACTTTGTACGGAACACATTGGATACAAGCCATCCCAACGAACATTATGAAATAATCATTGACTTATGGAGACATTATACAAATGGCGTGCTACATAAATACAATCGCATAACGGAGATATAGTTATAAAGAAAAAGAAGTTTAAAAAGATGAAGAAAGAAAAAGCAGTTGTTCAACCGTTGTACAAAATACGATAGTTGTGTTTTAATTTCCATAGTGAACGAGAGCAGTGGTGGAGAATTAAGACGTACAAATTTTTACCACGCAATGTATACGGGATTTTTTAACTCTAGCATCTTTTACAAATCATAACACTCATAATAAATTTATGCTTTATCTTACAAACTCGACGAGAAAAACAAACAGTGCATCCATGACCGTTAATGCAATGCGAAACGTTTTTTCTTTTGTTATACAATAATCATTATTATTATTTTATTGTATCGCGAGGAGCGCTACAAAAAAGAAAGAGCCAGTCCGTCCTCAGACGAGAGGAATGTGGAACATGTTTTTGTTTTATTCAATATTTCTTTAATTATTTATAACTATTAACTCTGGCATACGCTTATTTTATCGGCTGCTCAATCGAACTAGGGACGAGTGTCCTTTCTTTTTTCAGCTACTACCTCGTCGAACCTTGTCTTGACCTTATAGTTTTAAGAGATTACATATGCGTTTGTTTTATACAGGGGTTTTTTTTTAGCTAATCAGTCTTGTATTAGAGGCGTATGTATGTACCTATATTTATTTATTCATTTATTAACTCTCAACTCTATAATGCGTTGCTCGCGTAGTGTATAATCGTTTAGTCAATTGTTTTTTGCTCTATTTTTACCAATCATTAATCCGATTTTTAAAACCGTCAGCAACCTTTTGCACAATTTCTTATTTTAATTGCATTAAAAATCGCCAACGCAATTATATATACATTTTGAAAGGCTCGATGGAAAAAAGTAATCAAGATTGTTTGGTCAACTTTAACTGCAATTTTTTTTATAAAAATGTTTTTGTAATTATTGAAAGGAACAGTCCATTTTTTAAGGCAATGCACAATACTCGAAAAAATAAAGAGAAACAATGACAAAGTGTCTTTCTCATTATTTTTAATTATTTTATTTAACGTACAAGAGAAGAGTGACAAAACGTTACGCAACGCGTGGTCATTCATTCATTTGCAGGGCAGTCTTAGCACCGAGCAACCTTCGTTTCAAAAGCAGCCTTCTTCTAAGATTTACATCGATTCAGCCGCTGTTTTTATTAAAAGGAAACCGATTGTTATGTTCTTTCTTTTTTAATTACTTTGGTATTTAATTTAGAAGTAATCGATATCCATGCTTCGTTTGAACTTAATAGTGATTCACATAAATATAAAGAGTAATCCATGTACTTTTTTTATGGGCCTAAAAAGTGACGATAATAAAAAGAATATAAATGCCATTAAATAATAAGAGATAATAAGAGATTCATGTATAATTACGCAGTTATTTCGTTTGATTAAATGATATGGGGAGACGGTATGCAGTAGATCACGTCAAGATCTATAAGTGAATTACAGCTCTTGGCAACGATCGATGAGTTTTGAATGGCGAGTAAATCTTTCGGACAAATTTGCACGCATAAAAAACATCTCATCGAAACTCTTTTCCACTCTTTTGTAGCGAGTAATACTTGAACCTACATATTTTTTGCAAAAGAAAAAAAGGCTGATTCGTTCTTTTTTGAGTTAACTGGAAAACAAAATTTAAGACTATTGTTGTTTGCTCTTCATCATTATTTCCCGATATTACCAACTAAGTAGATTAAAAAAATTATATGCCCTTCATTTTGATGAGAGGAATTTCGGCTGTGCGATCGTTTCGATTAGCTAGGATTTACTCGCCAATTAAATTCAACCGAACGAGCGTAAGGTGGGACGCCTTATTCGCTGCGTGCAATCTTCGATTCGTAACCATTTCACAGTGTAGTATATTAGTTAGTGCTTATTGTACTAAAAAAAAAAAAACATTTTCCTAATCAATTAATCAGTTCAAGCGAGAAACGCTGGCGAGAAGTTACGTATGTGTATACAATGTGTGTATATTCATGGACGAGGAGACATTGTAAAAAATTAGGAATCAAACTATTTGCAAGAAGGACCAGCGTTCTTCTCGTACGTATCATTAGCACGCGCATCGTCGTTACTTGTTTGGCAAATAAAAAAGTGGCGCCACTGCATGAAATGTAATTAACAAGACGGAGAGAAACAAACAAGAGTGTCTACACACTGTCGTGCCAGAAATCGTCGATTATTCATCGATTCTCCATGCGCATCCATTACACGTGCGCTCTTTTTGTATTGGTTTATTCATCTATTATTTTTCAAATTAAAATTACAATTTTCGTACGACAGCGCGCGTGCAATTTATTTGGGTATATCTTTTCGTAAATTCATTTATATTACAATTATCGTATCTCCATAGGATCTATTATTCTGTTAATCTTTATTTAATGAACACTTCGTGGAATTGTTGTGTCTGCGTATTAATATTGTTTTCATTATTATTATTGTTATTATTATTATTATTATTCATATTATTACTATTATTACCATTATGTATATGTATATAAGAATATTCGATAGATCTGAATAGTCTCTCTCCGCCGATCGATCATCGCGAGAAACGAACGCTTCTTAAACATTACATGCTTTATCGCTTGCACCATACTTTCACCTGATGCTCTGATTCTGTACACTGTTTTTAATAATTCTTGTATTTCTTGTATTAGTTTTATATTTTTATCAATACTACGCAATGTAATTTTGTAAAAAAAGAAAGTGTAAAGGTGATTAAAAATATATTTTTTCATTCTCATATCGGTTAACGAATCGATTTGGTGCTTGTATCTATTGACGTATTCTATGCCCCGTTGATTACGATTCGATTTCAATTATACAGTAACGCTTTTTTTGTTTATTCCGTGAGGATGGGGTTTTAATTTTTATTTTTAGTTGAAGATACATCGCTGACGCTTTCCTAAGATTGGGAAAACGACATTTTATTATTCGTTCTATTAATAAAAAATACAGTTTCTCTTTTTACTTAGTACGTGTCTGGGAGACGGAATTAATTATTATGATGAAACGAAATCTAGCTTCTATCTTGCTGTTAAGAAAAATTCCTCTTTGAACGTATTTAAACCACTAGTTTATGCGTGTACATTCACTGGTATTTATAACCTCAGGTTTTGTTTCGACTGATGAAAAAAAATGTGTTTAAAAAATTTCAGTTTAATACAAATTTTCGTGCATAATTTATACTTTTAGTTTTTAATTACTTGCTTAGTAATTTACATAGAAAAATTATAAAGAAATTTTGACTACTTTTTTTGCAAGGGAAAAGTGTAACATTTGGATGTTCTACATTGTAACATTTGAAAATTCGATTACTTGAATTCGAATTTTAAAGTACAATGAAATCGAACATGCAACTTATTTTTCACACTACAACTAAATCCTAATGTAAATTATCGATATTAACAAAGGGCGCAAATAGATTATTATAA
This sequence comes from Copidosoma aretas, assembly GCA_030522625.1. Classification (NCBI taxonomy): domain Eukaryota; kingdom Metazoa; phylum Arthropoda; class Insecta; order Hymenoptera; family Encyrtidae; genus Copidosoma; species Copidosoma aretas. The sequence goes on from JAPYYV010010466.1 coordinate 8,325, forward strand.
ATACACTTAATTTTAATAATACCGAATTACAATAACAAAATATAATGTATGGTTAAACATAATTTTTTTTTCCATAAATTGCAAATTTGATAAATTTTGGTTTTTCAAAAACTTATACAAAATTTAAACTCTAATAAAATGATGAAAGTTAAATAATGCATAAACATGAAACAATCCATAATAAGATACAAATCAAATTCCACAATAAATAGTAATCTAGAAAACCTCGCGTACTACGTGTCTTCCCCCCGAAAGTAAGAAATATTAAATTTAAATACGACAATCAACTCGAAAAACACGTCATTTCAAAACACAATGCTCTGTAATCGCTTTGGACAATAAAAAATAAGGAACGAGATTAAGAGAGTAGAAAAAAAATCCGAGGCTCTTCTTTATATATCACTAAAATTATTTCTTTTTCCGTTTCATCCTCGAAAGAGCGAAAATCAGCAGCTCAACTTTAGCCTAAACTTGTCATGTACATGCGCGATAGCAGATGCACACACACGTGTGTAGTTATAATAATAATAATAATTATTATTATTATTATTATTTTCTTATCATAATTATTATTATTATTATTATTATTATTATTTTTCGTAAAAAATAAACAATTTTGTTGCAGTCAGCAGTGGACTTCAGTCTTTCCGATGCACCAAACATTACATTGGATTCACTCGTATACAAAAGCCGAAAACTCGTCAAAAGGGTCAGCAGCCCAAAACATCAGTCTCCGAGTATATATTGCGAGAGGAAATATAATTATCAAGAGAAACGCGCCGATCAGTGTCTCGGAGCGAGGGGGCGAGGGGGGCGGGGGAGTAGTTTATACACACAACTATATTCAACGACATCACGACAGAAGGGGGGCTAAGACGAGAGGGTCATCCCTTAAGTGCTGACGGGCTTGCGAACGCTGCCGGCGGCGGTGGCGGCCGGCACGCGCTGCTACGTGGCCGGTCCGCCGCCTATGTAGCCGTTGTTCAAGCTTGCCACCGGCTGTTCCTGTTCCTGCTGCTGTTTGCCGTCGCGCGGCTGCTGCTGCTGCTGCTGCTGAATAAGCGTCGACGAGTCCGGGGGCGTTGGCGTCGTTATCGACGAGGCCAGGGGCGAGGAGCTGGGGCCGCGCCGACGACCGCCCGTCATGTCGATCGAGTTGAGGGCGTCCATCGAGGGAAAGCCGCTGCCGCTGTTGCTGCCGCCGCCGCCGCCTACTCGCAGGCTCGTGCGACTACCGTGGAACTGCGACGAGCCCTGCACGAGCTCGGGACTGTGGTTCTCGTAGTCCGGGCTGCGGTTCTCCGACTCGAGGTCCGAGCGGCTGCTCGCCACGAGCGACGGGCTTGGCCGGTTTCCTGTGTCGATGGATTGAACAATATATCATCTATCAAACGATTCAGGGGCGAAAGAAAAATCCTCGAGTGTAATGTAAGATACCAACCAGGACTACTCGGTCCGACCATAATACTGGGGCTCTGAGGACTTAGCGACGTCCTGCTGGCCGAGCGCTGGCTCACGTTGCCGCGCGAAGACGACTTATTGCGATTGTAGGGCGAGCTCTTGACCGAGCCGACGTTGTCCTCGACGAAGGGCAGGTTGAGGGTGTCCTTGCTGGACGCGAGCGATGCGGCGGCCGAGGAAACGACGTCGAAGTCGTCGAAGCCGGCCTTCAGCGGCGTCTTAGACGAGTCGAGGTCCAGGAAGCCGAGGGGCGCGTGCGGCGAGTTCGAGACTGTCTTGTGAAAGTCGACGAACGGCTCCATGTTGTAGCGGCTCTCCATCAACGGGGCCACGTCCGTTTCCGTGGTGGCCTTGCCGTTGTTCAACGGGTCGAACGACGAGGAGAAGTCCTGATTGAAGTCTTGGCGCAACGGCGAGTTCTCGCCCGCGTCCTCTGGGGCCTCGCTGTGCGTCTCCAGCATGTTCACCTGCTGGTTTCTCTTGATCGCTCGCTGATTGTCCAGCGACGTTTTGCTGCAAAGATACGGGGTGTGTTATTTTAATTCGCGAAAGGGATAACGTGGTTGTTCTCAAATTCACCTCATATTGCTCCTGTAGATATCGTTCTGGTGTTTGGCCTCTATGCCCTCCAGACTGTGGTAAAAACTGACTTCCTTGAAAGGCTCGACGTTTATGTACTCGAGGAGCTTTTCGATGAGATCGATGAAAGTCGGTCTTTCGCTTGGCTTGTACATCCAAGTCTGTCTCATCAGGTCGTAGATGTACAACGGACACTTGTCCGGTTTCTCCATGACACCCCCACTGATCACGTACTTCAGAGCCTAGGAATGATCAAAGATATACATAAATAAATATATAAACAATCGCATCGCGACGTCTCTTTGGCGTCCAAATGTATCCGCATCGCCGAGTGCTCTCACCTGATCGTTGCTCAGGCCCTGGTAGGGCTGCGAGGCCAGAGTCACCATTTCCCAGAGCACGACGCCGAAACTCCACACGTCCGACATGGAGGTGAATACGCCGTCCTTGAGGCTCTCGGGCGGCATCCACCGGACGGGCAGCAGGCCCTTGGTGCCCTTTCTGTAGTAATCCGTCTCGTATATGTCCCTGGTCATGCCAAAGTCCCCTATCTTGACGGTCATGTCCTCGGAGACCATGATGTTGCGGGCCGCGAGATCGCGGTGGACGTACTTGCGCGAGGCCAGGTAGGCCATACCGTCCGACACCTCGATCGCCATCTGCATGATGCGCTCGAACGACGGCGGCGGGTCCTCGTGCCCCTCGTCCGGCCGGTGGTTGCGCAGATAGGTCTTGAGGTCGCCTTGCAGCATCAGCTCCATCACGACCAGGGTGGGCTTGGACTCGGACACGACGCCGAGCAGTCTGACCACGTGGTGGGATTGGAAGCTCCTAGGGATCGGGCGGACCGACGTTATTCGCGTCGTCGTAGTTGGGGGTGGGGGGGGGGGGGGGGGGGGGGGGGGAGAAAAGGAATAAAAAAAAAACGGACGGCCCACCGGATGCACTCACTTCATGACCGCGGCCTCGTTGAGGAACTCGTACTTCTGCCGATCCGAGGCGTTCTCGTTGACCGTCTTGATGGCACACCTCGTCTCGGGCTTGTCTTTGACCAGATCCCGGGCTATGCCCTCGTAGACCATGCCGAACGAGCCGGCCCCGAGCTCCTTGAGTATCTCGATCTTGTCCCGCGGCACCTCCCACTCGTCAACCGTGTAGGTCGTCACGTACTCCGGATTGACCGTGGCGATGAGCTTTAGGCTGCCGCTCATGTTGGCGTTCATGTATTTCCGGTTGTAGTAGTACAGACTGCCCGTCGCGGCGAACACGATGAGGGTCGTGCAGAGGATGATTATAAGGACGACCTTCCACAGGGGCATGCTCACGTTCGACTCGGGTATGTCGAAGTAGTGGGTGGGCGTGTACGCCCCGGGGCCGGCCATACTGGTGGCGTGGACGCGGACCGAGTAATTGCCGGGCGCGAGACTCGGCATGACGAACGAGTGGCCGTGCTTTATGAAGTTCTCGCCCGTTATGCAGAACGTGTCCGGCTTGTGCTGAAACGAGAGATGGATCGTTCACGCTTGGTTATCCTGGTATTTAAAATGCGTGCTGCGTGGGATTGTGCCGGAAGAGGCGAATGCGTGGACGGACGATCGAACGGAGCCACTTACTACGGCTAGCAGCAAGTAGTAGTAGTAGTAATGAACGTCTCCCCTTCCGCGCGAGGATGGACAGGGAGGTTTAGGCAGGACGTGGATGTTGGAAAGGAAGCCCTCTGAGCTCTGAAACGTCAGCAACGTAGTGATTCCGTTGACGATTCGCGAATCAACGATCATCGTACGGTAAAACAGGATCGTCGGCGTGTATGGAGGTGAAAAGCCAAACAACTAAAATACTCACGCCCGAGACGTCGACCCTCTTGTACTCGATGTTGTAGGAGACGATGATGCCGTTCGGATGCGCCGGCTCCTGCCAGTTGAGCTTGACGATGGGGGTCGAACTGTTGCCGGGGATCTTTGTCAGCCGGAACGAGCCGGCCGGTATGTTGTCGGCGAGCTCCTTGCGCAACGTCTGGTACGCCTTGATCGACTCGTACGAGCAATACTTTTCCAGCTCGTTGAGCTTCTTGTCGCGACAGGCCACGACGGCGACATTGTACTTGCCGTAGTTGCGAAGGTTCGGTATGACGAGGCGCGTCTGGTTCGCCGACACGTAGTAGATGAATTTTTTCCCGTTGTTGACGTCCGAGTCGCCCGGCCCCTTGAACTGCTGGTCCGTGGGATCGCGCTTCTTCGTCTCGAGATCGCCCGTTTTCTTGTTGTGATTGATGACGTCCTTTTCCTGAAAACGACGATCGCGGGACTGAATATACAAATAGTAAAGCAAAAATTCACGAGAGAGAGAGAGAGAGAGAGAGAGATAGATACGAACCTGCAGGGAGTTGACGCCGCGCCTGGCCCTCGCGCTCTCGAGCATCACGCTCGCGTAGCTCTCGCGCTTGCGCCGATTGTTCGGCCGCTTGACGTAGACCTGGTTGTGGAGCGCGTCCTCGAAGGCTATCGTCGTGTACACGTCGTTCTCGGACTGCACGGGCGTCGTCTTGGCGCAGGAGCAGGAACTCGGCTCGGGCTCCTGCGACGCCTGCAGCTCCTTCTGGGCCTTCTCCTTGCCCTCGGCCGCGATCACTTGCGGGGATTTGAACTCGGGCCTGATCGCTGCGGGCGATACGGTACATACATCATGAGATTGGCCCGACGCCGCGCGAGACGAGGAGGAGGTTGGAGCCGAAAGATTTATCATGTACACTACTTACGCTCCTCGCAGTAGTCCCTGTACTTGAACAGCTCGGTGTCGTAGGGCTCGAGGGTGCCGGTGATCTGGTAGTAGGTGAGCACGCTGTTTGGCTCGGTGGGCGGTAGCCACTCGATCACGAGGGTGTCGCTGTTGCTCGCGTATACGGCGACCGCGCGCACGAGCGACGGCTGCCCGGCCAGGGTCTTGAAGTACTTGATCGGGCTCTGGGCGCCCGAGCGCTCGCCCGATATCATGTAGGTCTTCACGTAGTACGCGTACTGGGTGTTCGGCTGCAGATCGTGGAGCAGTCTCTTGAGCAGGGTCACGCTGCGGGCGAAACAGGACGGAGGGTTAGAAAAAAAACTGGGGATGTATTAGGATCTGCTCGTTATTTGCCCCATCCGAGAAAAATTCGAGGAGGAGGAGGAGGAGGGATCTTAAAGCTATACCGATCGGGGGGATGGTTATCTCCGGATTATTTCGGCTGGATCGAAACTCTCTCTCTCTCTCTCTCTCTCTCTCTCTCTCTATGCGTTGGATATAATATTCCACAGGTTGCGATCAAAGTATCGGATTTGGTGTCTCGGTAGCGCCGATGCGCAATACAGTACCGATCGTTCGGTGGACGCGGAAGAAAAAAAAAAAACAAAAAGTATACGAGCCGCCCTCACTTGGTCCTTTCGGTGTTGTAGAGCATCGAGTTCATGTTGCCCGCGGGATCGTCGAGAAAGCT
>JAPYYV010010467.1:0-16604 GCA_030522625.1 Copidosoma aretas
AACCCCAAAGGCCGACCACGACGACTCATGCGACCCGTAATCTTGTTCGTTGCAGATGCCGCAGTGAGCCCGAGCACCAGGGCGTGCGAGCGCGCCTCCCCGCGTCAACGCGCACGTTTTATCCCCCATCGTTGCGAGCGCCCGCCGCGGTAGTACAGTCGAGGCGCCCGAAACAGTCGACAAACCAATCGGACCGGCACCACCCCGGAATCAAAAATGCCGGCCAAGCTGAAACAGACGAACGGCCCGTCGGCCGCGCCGGCGCCGCTGCTGCTGCTGCTGATCCTCGTGACGTCCCAGCAGCCGGTGGAAGCCATCGAGTGGAAGCACAGCGCGGTCCTCGACAACAATTTCCTGATGCTGTGGACGCCCACGGAGACCGAGGTGATATTCGAGGTGCAGGTCAAGACGCCGGGCTACGTCGGCTTCGGTTTCACCCGGGACGACGGCCGCGATGGCGTCGACATGGTCATCGGCTGGGTCGACAACAACGGCCAGGTCCACCTACAGGTGAGTCCCATTTTTTTCGTCCCTCCTCCTCGTTGCCCCTCGACGCTCGCGCGGGGAGGGCGCGACCTTCGGCCTCGTCCCTTTCTACGGAGTCGGGCGGCGATAGCCTCTCCCGGCTCAAGGTTGCTCGCGGGCGGGGGGGCTCTTCGCACCAGTTTCCGGGGTCGTACACACACAGAGCACGAACAGGTATACAATACAAGCGGCCCGCGCGCGCGGCTTCTTTGGCGTAACCGCGTGTTGCGTAAACTTGCGGGATTTATGGGCTCTCTATCTGGGTGGTGCTCGCTTCTATCCATCTTGCGCGCGCGTGCACTGGATGCGGGGGCGGGGCGGACGAATGTTGTTTGTTTTTTATTCCGACGCGCCGCGCGCGGACTGTTTGGGGTTAGTTTAGGGGGGGGCCCCAAAGGTGCGCGTTTGAGGGAGTGTCGGCTGTTTTTCGGGGGCTTATCTGGAAGAGGGGAAATAAATCCTGGGAAACGGTGTCCTCGTTCTTGCGTCGTCGGTTTGGTATTTTAGGGCGGTCGCGACAGACAGGGGACTCTGACGAATCGCTGCATCGATTGTTCGCCCCGAGTGGTTTTTCGAACAGTGTGTGGCTTCTGCAGCGTGGGTGTAAATGAGGTCGGAATTCTCGTCGCGTCTATATATATATATATATATATATATATATTCTACAGTCATTAGGCCCGAGTTTCAGGAGAGCTGGGCTCCGTGACGTTTTAATTTCCGAATCGAGGGGCTGCCGCACGCGAACTCGCCATCATCAACTCGTATCGAGTCGGGGTGGATGGAGGAAAAAAAGAACCTACTCCATATACTCCTGCGAATAGCGTGTTTTTGGAACTCTCGTCGAACAGAGGGCAGAAGAGAGACGAATGAGAAAAAGGAAGTCTCGCAAAAGACGGAGAGCAAATAAGCGCGAGCTATACAGAGCCGCAGAGAAGAAGCCAAGGGAGAGGAAACTGATTATATGGGTCAGCCAGTCGAAAACACATACAGGCCGCTCGTCAGCCTCCGGAGGCTCCGAAGACGACGTGGGGAGGGGTCCGGGCATCGCCTATAAATCACACGCTGCGCCAGTCCATCTGTATACGCGTATCGTACAAAGGCGTTTTCGGATGGAGAGAAACCACACGCGCGTGCATAGTATACCTTCCCTCTGGTCCACCTTTTTATTTTTAGTCCGTTCGTTCGTTCTCCTCTCCTTCGATATCAAAGCGCCTGCGACGGCCGCGGCTGATGCGCCGAGGAGGGTTTCGCGCGCTGTTGTAGACGAGAGCGGAATTTCGAAGGGCTTCTCCCTTACAGGGGTGGAGGCCTAATTAATTGCGGTGATTTGCACGCAATTACGGGGAAACAGTATGATTCCTGAACGCCGGGGGAGGGCTATTTTCGGCTAAATTAATAGGTACCGCGCGCGCGCGCTGCTCTTTTTTCGGAGGGTATATATACCGGAGAAGGCTGATGCGCGTGTACACGAATCGATTCGGCACTGGTATAGACGCGCGATCGAGTGGAGCGAATTTCATAATTTATAGCGTCGTTCGACCAGCTGACTCCGCAGAGAAGAGACGAAGCGGGGGGCCAGTGCAAGAGCAGCGGATCAATTTTGACCGTAAAAGCCATTACGAAAGTTGCGCAACTATAATTTCGAGCGGCAATTAATTTTGTATACACGCAGTGCAACCGCGAACGCGACAAAACCAACATCAACTCGACGTCGACGAGCCCGGGGTCCAGCCCGGCGGCTCGCCCGCGACTCTATGGATCCTAAAGATGAGGGGGGGGGGGGGGGGCGAGGAGCGCCAACCCTCCGCGGGCCGATAAGTAACGGGTGCAGCGTCCCGATCGGCCGATAGTTAACAATCCGTCGTCCCTCCTATCCGGTCGTCCGTCGCCCAGTGCTATTATTACCCGCCCCCGATCTTCTTCTCCGTGTGCGATGCGCACGGACGTATTTATACAGATGCACGTTTCACTCTCTCTCCCGCTTTCGCCTTCCCTTTCGACTGTATACAATGTGCGCTGATGTATAAGTCGGTACTATCCTATGCTGTACAGATGAGACGCAGCAGCCTTCGTTCCTCAAAAACCTCGTCAAGAACCCTTCCACCAGACTGTCCGCTGTGCGGTTCTCCTCACCCTCGCGTCCACCTTCGTTGCGCCATGAATTTTTTTTGTCCACAGTGTAATAGTGGTATACGATCCGTGCCTCCCTCTTCGTTTATTAACGGGTATAGGTATAAGGTAATACATCGAGGAACGCGTGCGCGATATTCAGCGTCCTCTCTCTGCTATGCGTGTCTGCATCTGCACGAGCTCGACAGAACAGAAGGACTCTATTGCGCTGTAACGGAGCTGCTACTGCTGTCGTGCGTATTGTGTTGTTGTTGTGCGCTTTTATCGAGTACGCAAAATGCATACACGTAGTTTGTGCTTTTGTTTTTTCCGCGGCGAGTTGGAGCCTGTGTTTCAAAGGTGATATTGATCTCTGATTGTAAACGATTGATTTTTTTGCGTTCCTAAAGCTTGCGTTGAATCCGATCGGTAGTCAATAAATTGCTGTCAACTCTCGCGAACCGAGGTACCTCGTATGATAAGAGTGTGTACAATCAAAGTCCCAGGCAGAATATAACATGAATATACAGTGATTGTAATTAAAAGTAGCAAGGCAGCAAAGGTCGACGTCACCCTCGTGCTCTTTCATCCGCTCGCATACGTTTCACTTAGAAAACCAATTAGCTCTGTCGGAGTGAAGGAAAAAACAAAAAAAGGAACAAAAAAATTGCTCACCACACCACCCATCGCGCAGAGCTGCTCAAAGCATCAAAATACACCAATAACGCGTACGTGTTGTACGCGTGCACGGGATTTTTCGCCTCCGCCGCGCCGCGCAACGGGAGGGCCTTCTCTTCCTCTCGGTTCCGCGATACTGGAGCTCCTTATTTCCTCCTCCTTTTCCTTTTTTTTTTTTTTTTTCCTGTACCCGCGAGTTTCTCCCCGACGATTTCATTACAACCACCGGCGACTACCGTTCCCCCCCGACGCCACGCCGCGTAATTGCACGTTCCGCTCGAAAGTGTCCGTAATAATAATGATGGAAAAAATACGAGGCCTGCGGGCGCAGGAGCGCCATCGTATGGGTATCTATAACTCGTGGACCGCGGCGTGGGCCGGAGAACCGCGGGAAAGTTGCGCGTGCGCTTTTTAGCGGTGCTGGATGTGATGTGAATTTTAAAAAAGTGTCACCGCGAGGCTGGGAAATTTCACTCGTTTACATGCATACACAGTTTTTACGCGTCTCATTACTTTCGAGACACCAATCCTTTCCTTCGTTCTCGAATATCATGATCCGGCTGATTGCACTCTCAGAGTCTGTGATTTGAAAAAAAGCGCTGCCAACCAAACAAAAGCACGAAAAGCAACAGCGTCCGCCCCTGCCGCTAGTTAGCTATACTCATCGAAGATCACCCTAATTATATAATATCCACCCATCGCTATCTGTACAACCAGAGTTCAACTATACCACCGGGCGCGACCGGGCGTGCTGGAATGAGCTTCCACAATCAGGGACGCCCACACAATATACTAATCGTCGACTCGGATATACGTCAAAACTCCCTTGAAAAAAAAGATGGAACCGTCCGCCGCGAGCCAGAGAACAAAGAGAGTGAAACGAGAGCAGAGCTTCCCGCGCAGCGTCTGCGTACAGCCGCGAGGGGCAAACTTATACACACCGAGCGTCTGGGAGGGGCCCTTGGGAAAGTCGTCATCGTCGAGCTCCTTGCGGTACATATATACACACGTATGCACGAAGAAGCGCCCGCGGGCCTCCGCGCGAGCATCACCCGGGAATACAACCGTAGGGATGATGTGTACGTGACGCGTGTACGCGCGCGGAAAGTATGATATGGTGTACATACATACGACGCGGGACGGGAGCTTTACCGGTAGCAGCGGCGCGACTCGGCCGCCTGCAGTTGGGACCGAGAGCAAACAGGAGGACGAGGAGGCAGATCCGCGGAACGGTGGTATGTACAAGAACGCGGCCTTGCTACATACTCGTGCCTTCGGGCCTTATTTGCGCGTCGGACGGGGGGGTATCGCGGATTACGCTCTCTCTCTCTCGCTTCGCGAGCTCGCCGCGGTTTTTACGCTTTTTTTCCCCTTTGCTCGTCATCTTTCTCTGCTCCTGCAGAGGAAAGTCTTACCGTTGCTTGTATTGCCTTTGCGCGCCGTTCGATGGGGATGAGCATGAAGCGCGTCGGGGAAAAATTCAGGTGCACCGATCGACAATTGCCCCGAGCAAGGCCAGAGTCGCTGACGGGCCGAGCATTAGGAATAATCGAACGCACCTCTGGGCGAGTTATCGCGTCGAGCATGGGGGGGGGGGGGGGGGGGAGGAAACGGGGGGGGGGGGGGGGGGGGGGAAGGAAAAGGGTCGCCGTGCGGGTCGTTCTATTATTTATTAGTGGCCGTGACTCGGCCGATTCTCGTTCTCGTAGTGCGTATATAATATGTGTACACGTGTGGGGGACGAACTCGTTAATTGCCTCGTAAGCGACGTTCCTGTGGTATGGTATTTATTAATTTATGCGTCGCTGACGACCTGTTTTTCCGTTTGTTTTTTTTCTTCTTTTTTTTTCGTGCGATGTGTGTGTGTGTGTTTTTTTTTTTTTTTCAATTATAAGGGTAGTACGATTGAAAAGGTGATTCGAAATAATGCGGGACAATTACGCGCATTTGTTTTTGTTAAACCGTAAATTGGATTCGAGCCGAGGATCGATTGGAAAAAGATAAAACAACTACTACAACAGACGGCAGCGAACTAAAATAATAAACTAATCAGCGTACAATTAGCGGTCACCAGGTACAACTTCGAAAGTCCCTCGGCTCTTCCAATCCACTTGTGCTCGTCGCACTGCACACAGTTTTCCGACTCAATTCTCGCGAACCACCCTCCGCGGTCCACTCGCGCGTGCATCTCGTTAGCGGAACAACGTTGTTTAATACATCCGCGCATCTGAATTTCCCCGCTGCCTCGAAACGCGGACTGGAGTAGCCGATGTCCGGGAACGTCGAGCGAATCGCCGTGCATTAAATTGCAGGGGGCAGCGTGCGGGAGGAAGAAAAATCGCGCAGACGCCGTGTACCAAACCGCCACAACCGCGGGGCTGGCCCCCGCAGTGTATAAACTCGGATGTAGAGCTGTTTCTCAGGGCACTTCAACGTCCGTCCATCCATCGCTGTGTGTATGTTGACTTTTACGTGTGTGTACATCGAATTCCAGATTCGAAGGAAACCCGCGATGGTGCGGGGGAATAGGGAATTTTCGCTGCAGCCGTGCTTCTTCTCCTTTTCCCTTTGCTCGCTATTTGCCTCTGTCGTCGTTTTCTCCCCCCCCCCCCCCCCCCCCCCCCCCCCCCCTCCCCCGTTCGTCGTTCGATCCGGACGGCCTGACCGATGATTATGCGCATACGCGACGACCCGGAGAAGGAGGAGGCAAGGTCGCTTTTCCTTTTTTTCGCGGGCGATCGAGCAATGGGTTGTTGCTTTGGTTTTGGCTCGGAGCGCCTTTTCAAAGCGGGATCGCTCGTTTTTGCGCCTGTCGCGCGTGTTAAAGAAACTGTCAATGTTATTTCCGAGAGGAGAAAAAGTATGAACATTATCGAGGAATTCCAGTGAAAATATATCTGTCCCGCATAGTACGTCGGATGTATACGATGACAGAATGGGAAAAATTACTTTTCGAACAGTAACAATTATATATAGAACGCGGCTTCTATACTCGATTCTTCGAACAGAATTATTTTTATTAGTATTAACTAGTAACAATTATAGTTTGGACGGTCAATATTATTATGCTGAAACTGTAAAATTTACTAATCTCGTTTGAAAATCATAGGTATAGTTAGTTATGTTCCAGCACTGTAATTTTTGCTGTTCTCACTATAATTTTTACTTTTCAAACAGAGACTGATACTGTTCACATAGTGTTTATTTCACGGGCAACCGTAGTACAATCGGTACAAGAGTGAAAATTAATCTCGGTCGGAGAGAATATGAGAAAAGGGTTCGATCCTCGCCTGTTCTGGGAACACTAATCCGGTGGATAATGAAGTAAAACCGTATTATGCGTGCGATACGTGCTGTTACGGGGATGTTCTTTTATTTTGCAATAAGTACTCAGCAAAATCATAACTGCTTTTGATACGTCGTAAAATCAAATCGTCAACTAGTGCACAGAGTCAAATCCAGCCACTCGCCGAAACGGCGGTTCAAACTTGCGCGTAATTACGCACTTATATATAATATTTGCTCTTGCAATAAGAAAAACGTACGAATCAAAAAAATCCGGAAAAGCTACCGCCCGCTCGTTGCGAATAGGAGAACGGAAAGAAAAAAGGACGAATCGTCGCCGCCAATTTACTCGGTAAACAGTTAGGCCGTGCTCGCTCGGTGCAGTCGGCGTGGATTTAAGGGGAATTCCCCACTTTCTCTCTGCGTCTGCCTCTGTACTGCGCTTCGGCGGGCTTTTGCCAGAGCTATACCTGCGTGCTGCGTGCTGCGTGCAGCGGTGAGGTGGGGGGCGGGAGGGGGGAGGGCTTTGGACCCAAATCTGCGCGGAAAATCGAGCAGTCGGCTGAGTTTCGTTCGACGATCGCGCGTATTTTAGCGCAGAGGTGAGCCTGACGGGCTTTTTCGCGAATGACATGGGGGCTCTGCTGAAACGATGGGGTGGCGGCTGAGCTGTTTTTCATCTGTATACTAGGAGTGCAGCTTCTTGCGCAAGATAACCGTCTCTATTTTCCGGTCATTTGGTTAATTGAAAGAAAACTGTACACCCGCACTCGTATTTCAAAGTCCACCCCATCTATTACTGTTTGAATATTATAAGTTTCGGCTATATTCCGATGTAAATTAGGATTATATCGTTTTCTAAGTAAAAAAAACGTATCTTAAAACTTTACCACTACATCAGACCATCATGAAAAAACTACTTTGGTTCATTTTTCCGAGCAGATTAGCTACCGTATTTTCTCAAAAATTCAGACTACGTCGCTAAAAAATACCCGTAAGTAGCTTCCCTAAGGACAAAAACAAAACAAAAACAAAGTCAAGAGAAGCGATGTAAAAAGGAGAGCGGAGATAAAAAAAGAAGCTCGTCCGTGCCCGCGATGCGCAACGACTGCATGCCGTCCCTCTTCCTCGGGACGATTGGAAGAGAAGCCGAGGGGGGCAGCAGTGGGAGGACGAGGAGAAGAAGGCCACTTTGCGAACTTTTAGCGCGTGCAGCTCTCTCGGCCCTGGGACTTTTTATCTCGAGAAACGAGGCTTAGCGGCGCGAAATGAACTTTATTCCTCCTGCCTTTTGCCGCCGTCGCTGCAGTTTATTGCCGCAGTTCACTGTCTCTCTCGATCTTGGGCGGCGTCTCGCTCCCTCGTCCGCGTCTTTTGGGCCTCTCGTGGCGACGCTTCGAGTTGGTCCTATAATAGCGAGTCTGAAATTTTTTTGTAGCTGACGTCAATGTTTGTTCGATTGTTTGAAATACGCAGCTTCTGAGATAGAAATACAGCTGTAACGAGTTTATTTTACATTATCCTCGTCGAAATAAATCTTTACCGCAGACATAGATCGATTACATACTGCCTGTTTCTCTCCAACTGTCCCTCAATTTTATTATGAAAACAACACCGATAGATGTACAATAATAACACACCTCTTTTCTTTCTCTGTTACAGGTGAGTGTCAAATATAGCCAACCCCGTTACACACAACATTCAAGTACCGTAAGTGTTTTCACCCACCATTACCCAAACTTTAAAATCAATCACCGGGATTTATGTACATGCGTACTTACATATAGGATAGTCTCTCAATCAACAAAACAACCGGCAATCTCTCTCACGCGAAGCACCACACGCAAATGCAAGCCCCGCGCCTCTAATTACCCGCTAAGCCGCCCCCCCCCCCTTCCCAGCAAATTGAAAGAGCGACGCGCTCGATCTTCGCAAATTGACAGTTCCGAGCGCCGGCTAATGGCCCTGGCCCGGCCGTCAAAAGGGCAGAGCGAATCGGCGCAGATGGAGGCGCAACGACGGGCCGATGAAAAATGGGAGGACAAATAAAAGTGCAAAGATAGAGAGGGGGGGGAGGGGCTCATCCATGTGCGCGTGGCTCTGGGGCTAGTTACAGGGCGTATGTTAATGCGGGTGGACGGAGTCGACCGCCTTTTCTCTCCGATTCTCTTTGCACGGCTTGTACACGGCGCGTGTGCATGAGAATACCATGCACGCATTACGGACCCTGATTTTTGTGTTCATCGCGTGCATGCCGGGAGTACTTGCACTGCAACACTGGTTAGGAAGGCCCAGTCTTGTTATCCCCGAGGCTGACTTTTTCCGCAAGAGACGAGAGAAAAACGATTTTCGGGGCTCTCTCTACCTCCCGGAGCGTGTCCATGCAAATTTCACGCGCTTCGGATCTTGTTTGTTGCCAGAGGTATTATATACTTGATGCACGAAATTCCCTGATACGTACCCTCGAATGGCCAAGCTCTAATGCTTTTCATACATATGTTAATCGTACACGGGCATTGCACTCGGGCTCCAGCAAGTTGTTGTTGTTTTTTTTTTTTTTTCTTTTTTTCAACACTCGCAAACGGACTCTCCTTCGCTCCGTCCCCGCGTATAATACACTTTCGCGACGAAGGAGCCCCCCCCTCGGCGACGTTTCCGTCCCGTATTCTCGCCGGCAGCGCGCAGCAGCGAGGAAATTAAGAATTAGCGAGCCGCATTGTGCGCGGGGTGTATCATAGCGCGCAGTGTCGCACAGGCGGCCGAGCGTAGGAGGCGCGCGCTCGAGCGCCAAATGGGACCGACGACGAATTAGCCCGCGCGGCTGATTGGCCGCTCGCTGCTCCCCGGGATAATTGCGCTCGATAATTCGACGCCGCGCCGCGCTCGCTGTCGTTGTTATTACGATTACTTCTGCAGCTCGCCGTAATTGGCTCTCGGAACATTTTCCGGGCAAAAGAGTCGCTCCGATGTAGCGCGCGGCTCCGCCGTTCGTCTCGGTACGGTTGTGTATACTCAGCGGGGCACAAGGACCGCGTTATCCCGAAAAAAAAAAAGAGCCCGATGCGCTTTTCCCTCCCCGATAGCTCGGACGCGTCACCCGAAATCGCTTCCCGACTCGTCATCCCGTCGTCCCCTCCCGCTGTCCTCGAGACGCCGCAGATAACTTCGTCTAGCCGTCGTCGTCGCCGTCACGGATGATTCGCTCCGGAACCTCGTGGCCTTCCGTCGCACCGCCGTCCTGGAAGTCATTCGTCTCGCTCGACGGGCTTGTAATACACTCTCCGGGCGAGTGCAACGTGAATATATATATATATATTATGGGCCAAAAGAGTGAAAATCCGGGGTGCTCCGGGCGGGGGCGGCAAAAACAAACAGATCACAAGGGGGGACGGACAATGTCTCTGTCGAGGCGCGTCCGGGGGACTTTTTGCCGAGCGGTGCGCGTTCGCGGGAAAAACGGTGGGATCGAGGCGTTCGGTCCCGGCCGATGGATACCCACGGAGGGCGGAAGGAGGAGGAACAGCGGCGTGGAAATTAATAATGGCGCGGGGTGCGCGTTTTTTGCGCCCCGGGGATCGTTCCCGGGATTGAGAACGCCACGGGACGGGAAAACAAGCGGGGAAGACGTTGTCGAGAGAGAGAAAAAAAAATTCAATCGAATCAACGGGACGGAGGGTCGGACGCGCGAGATCGCGATAGCGGTGGCACCGAAAAACGCGACGCACCTCGCTCATCGATCAAAGCGAATATGCGGGAGACAACAGCGGCGAGCGCGCAGGCGGCGGGGGGGGGGAAAATAACAACGAGAAACCTTGCCGGTATTAAGAACGAGCCGAGGGCCCCGCGATAAATAAAGGAGCAGGTGACGCTGCTCGCCGTGACAAAACGTTAAATGAATTAGTGGAAAAAATGGAACGAGGCGAGTGGGCGAGAGGGACGAGGGTCGGGGAGGAAGGAGTTGCGCGGAGTCAAAGGGACGAGCCGCTACGCGGAGGTTGATGGATCGCGGCTGGTGCTTGCCGCCCGCGTGTGAAGCAAGCGCGTCGGCTGTGTCGTGTTGTATCGATATGCGTGTGTATTATAAGCATGTGTATGACTTCCCCTCAGCCCGCATATGTGTGCAGGGCGCGGGAGAGAGCTGCTACTCCTGGGATCTCGCCGGCAGATGGGCGCGATTGATAGTGTCAAAACTCGACCGCTGGGCGTGAACGACTGCTCTATTCGGGGGAACATATCGTGCCGCGCGCCCACTTGGATTCGCTTTGATATTTTTCTGTATTTTTTTTTTTCTACGATACATCTGGTCGACTCGAAATGAAATGATTTTTTTTTTACCCTCCGGTTTTGATATTCGATGCGCTGCGATTGATACTTAACAATGCAGATGGGGTTATCGACTCTGATGTAGTTCAGTAGAGTTTCCATTAGTCGAGGACTAAATTTTTTCTTTAAAAATAAAAAAAAATCTCTCCAGAATACCAAGCTCGCCTCAAACCTATCTAGTCGTCGCAACGTCAGTTGAGCAACACCGCGCCCCAAGACACTTTTCTCGCAGAGCCACACCTAGACCGTAATAAATAACGCCTGCACGATTTGCATATAATATTGCACACCTTTTATTATTACCCGTTTCTCATTTGTTTACCCGTTCGTTTCGCACGTGTCCGCCCCACAGCCGCGTTGCGAAACACTCATTCAATCACCATCCCTCGGCAGGAACGAAGCACTTAAAAAAAAAAAAAGGAGGCAAAAGCGGAAAAAATATCGGCGAACGCCGAACAAATCACGCGGTCAATTGCCGTAACCATCCGTCCACGAAGAGGCATCGCTATTCTGCACACACTATACACACACAAACAGGCGTGTACATACATATATGCCAACAGAGCCGGATTGAAATGGAGAAAAAGTGGGGAAAAACCAGCGGCGGGATGCACCACCGGTCCGTAAATATAAATCTTTAATCTCCCGCATCTCCGGCAGTCAATCTCGCGCTGCTCTCCTCCCCTCCCCTGTGCCCCCTCGCGCCCGCATCGCGCGCTCTCCATTATATCACACCGCGCGTGGACCGAGCGAGATTATCGCCCGAGATTCATACATGCTATTCCCGACGCGCAGCGAGTCGCGGGAGTTTCTCGCTCGTCCCCGTTTTTTGGGGAGACTCGTGCACATAGTTTCCTCGCCTGCGGAAACGAGCCGCGGACGCGCGGGAATTAACGCGACTGTCGCGCGGTCGGCGCGCGCGACGCGCGTACACAACGAGTGAGATATCGCGAGCGAGATCGGCCCGACGCGTTCGTTTTGATTCGGGCCCCGCGGAGAGAGCGGCGTAGTCGGCCCGTCCTACCTCCCTCCGGAGGTGCCGCGGATTAATTTATAATACGCGCGCTGGACGGTGGTGTTGCGCTGCAACGGCGAATGATGCTCGGCGCGCCGGTGCAGTTGCGAAATTTCGGGGTTCCGGCCGGCGCGCGCCAGATGGCGGCACCTCTTTGGTCGGCGCGGCTGCCGGGCGCGAGTTTCGAAAGACGCGGCCGGCTTTTTCGCGGGAGTATTAGCTCGGATCTCGATCTTCTTGTACGAAAGTAACTCCTCGTGGCCGCCGTCTTTGCGAGACAGATGCGAGGCTCAATTGGGCCGCCGGTGTTCATTGGATTTGGGTTGCGCGTGCGAGAGAGTCGGGTGATTTGCTCATCGTCGTTACGTCACGATTGCTCCTGGTGCACGTCCTTGAGGATTGAAAGTACACTTGTCGAATGGATAAGTACAAGTAAATGGTTCACTCGATTCAGGAAAGAGACACTACGTATTCTAGCTTGCACAGAAGTACTGCTATTATTAGCACTGGAGGTAAAAGTGTGGTTGTAGCACAGTATCCACATGTATATGCACAGTAAACACCACGGTTTAAATCTGTCACAAGAGAATACGTCCAATATCGTTCAATTTAAAAACGCTGAGGCACATAATTTGTACCATGTTTTTACAATATCTTCTCTAACCGGCAAGAAGTGCTTTTGAGACAGCAGCGTGGCTCTATGTCATTCAAATTACGCAAACCATCATAGAGACACTCAGAGACAAGAGGACATTATCCACAGACACACGCCCACATTTCCAGGGCAGCTACACGAACGTATACAGAGCACGAAGGACACGCATATTATACCCCGCGAAATCCGCGAGCTTGCATTAATGAGGACCATCACACTGCTATATATGGTTAAAAGACGCCGGCGAACTCGCGCGCAACGAACATAACACCTATATAATACGACACACGTGCAGGCGTGGCACAATCGATAATTCGCGCGCGCGGCCGCGTTTTGCGTTAAATTATAGAGCGGGGCGGGGGGCGGGCGCTACTATTTGCTCGATCGAACGCGCGGCGCTGCCGCGGACGCGTCGCGAGTTTGTGCGGACAGACACATGGTGTTCTGGGATTTCGCATGTAGGGTATTATACATGTAGAGAGTTCAGTCGCCTGCAGCTGCAGAGAGAGAGTGTCATCATCGGCGCGTCCGTCGGGGGGGATAGGATACGCATGTGGGGACGTGTGCGTCATACGCGGTGTACTTGTACGGTGGACTGCAGTTGAGCCGTTAATTCAATGGTACGTCGGCCGCGGCGCGGGCGGCCGGCTAATATCGAGGGGCTCCGGTGCTAATGAAGTGCCGCGACACGCGCGCGCCGACGATGGATATATTGATTCATCAATGGACAATCCAGTCGCAGGCGACGAATCGTTCGCGGGACGGGAGCGGAGGAGCAGCTTGCATGTGTTAACCGTTGCGTACATATTACATACGTGTGGTGTTCCGATGCGCATTAGCATTTGTAGAACTGCAGTTGAGGAGAAGATGTTTGATCATGCATTCGTATGTATCTTTTGAGTTTCATTAAACTTGGGGAATGTACCATGTGGACGCGGAAGTGAGCTTTACCTGTTATAGATGGGTGTCTTAGCATGACATGTTTGGAGTGTGTATGTTAACTAAGCTTCTATTTGTAATAAAGGGCATAATAGAAAACGTCAGTTTTACCAGTTGAGAGAAATCTGTCATCAGATCAGAAAGCTGTAGGGTCTGAAACATTTCCGCTACAGTTTCAACGCACTCGCGATTTGTACCATCCAACGAGAAGAAATTTCAACAACACCTTTTACGACGTATACGTTATACACCCATTTTGTTACCCCATACACAACAGATATACGTAAAAAGCGCACAAATTTGCACTCAGCTAGTCGAGCTTCTTTACCTTTTCTCCATATTACCCAGAGACACCTGTATACTATGCATTACATATCATACCCCCCACACACACAATGCATAAACGATCCGCGTGAGGGCCCGAGCAGAGAGACAGACAGCGCGAGGGTTTCTTCCTTTTCTCGCAGTTCTCGCGCCTTACATACACGTATAATACCCAACAACCGCACGCAGGCACGTCCGCGTCCATATATTTTATCCATACGCGCGCGCATGTTCCCCGACGCCGCGCCGGTTGACCGACATGCGGGCTGGTTCTTTCTTCCCATCTCTCGCTGTGCACATGTACGGCTTCGCTGCGGCTCTTCGCGGTCAACTCGCTCCTCTTTAAAACTATATAACCGTATACCCACCGCGTAAGAGATCTCTCTCTGTCTCTCTCTCTCTCTCTCTCTGTATAGTATGTGTGTATATTCATGAGGTATTATACGCCGCATGGGAGAACAAGGGCTCCATGGTTCTGTTTGTGATGCGAGAGCGGGTCCATATGCGTATATATATATATATATATATACACGAGCGCGCTTGGTTGCGGTGCGATGCGCATCACCGATATCGCCGGGATTATGTACTTTCGAGGATCTGCTGCTGCTGCTGCTGCTGCCACACAGTTGGGAGTATATGTATGTACATGGGCCCTGGGCTCCTCCTCTTTTTTTTTGTCGGTCCTTTTCGTTCTTTGTTTCTTTTTTGTTTTATCTTTGGCCCAAGGGGCGAGATTCGAGTGATAGGGGCAGCAGCGGCAACCCAGATCTACCTACTTACTTGTGTGCGCAGAGTCGAGTTGAGATGGTTGGTTGGAGTGGGTTTGGTGGTGGGTTTTTGAGAGCCAGACAGCTGATGGGTTTGGGAGATTGTTGGGGAAGTTTTGCGTGCGTGTGCTGTGACGCGTGATTCGGTTGGTTGTTTATCAGTTCGAGAAGTGGGATTATTGCGTTACGTTGCGGGGAGTATTATTTTTTACAGCGTTGTGTACACGCAGGAATGGCGACTTGGGTGTGGAACTTTTTATCTGTTTCCTTGTTTTGGGTGTTTGAGAAAGTATAATAGGGGGTGCTCAAGCATGCTGACATGGTATTAAAGCACAATCAGCCATTATATGAAAGCACACGTTGGTACAGAAATCACTATTTATAAGGGATGAGAAATGTAGGATTATCAATGCCCGTTGATATCGTTTTTTATCTGCCTCATTATTATTTCTCACGTTAATTTATACAAACATTAGTAGTGAAGGGAAATTCTGTAAATACAACTTTAAAAAATACGTATTTTCAAGTTCATACTTGAAAATACTTTGTAATCTTTATGCTCGATAATTATAGGCTTTAACGTAAAACACCTATCTATTAACATTCTTTGCTTCGTCTCGAAAAACTAGAAAAATATTTTTCAAACGGACGCATGTACGTACAACAAAATATTCCGATAGACAGACGCATTCCTCTCTAACGGCACTAAATAAACGATCTCATGAATACACAAACCCACATTGTGTTGCGCTTCGTATTACCTTACACCATAAACATGATAATATATAGCCATACGAAGAACCGATAAATCTCTCGGCCGACGATCGAGCGGCAAGTCACTCCCATCTCTATACAAGATATATATAATAAGTATACCCACCGTACACTCGGCTATCCTCTGTGCCCGTAATATACAGATCAAATTAACCCCTCGAAGTATTAGTATCATGTCACTCGGTCTTTCCCTCTCATCACCGACAACCTGTTGCGTTATTGTCCGCATCGATCGATATACAGGAAGCACCAAAAATTCCTGCTCTCCATCAATTTTCCCCGTCTCTCCCTTTCCTGCACGACCATTTCGACAACAACGCACCCTCTCTCCCACTCTCGAGCTGTTGTTACACGTATATTCCGTCACGTGCGCCCAAGTCCTCCGCGAAACCCTTTCTTTTCCCCGTCCCTCGGCCGGGGTAACCCATACCCTGCGCATATATATACACACGCCGGACACGACAGGAAATCTCACGAGGGCCCCGGCACGCACGCACGCGCGCCACACATAATATTCTCTCACGAGTGCGCCGCGTCCCGGCGAAGGGAGAAGAAGAAGAGGAAAAAAAAAAAGAGAGGGAGAGGGCCGGTGGTGTCGCCAGGCGAGAGTATGGTAATTTCATATTTTTCGGGCGCGCAATCAACCTCCTCGCCCGCGTCGATCATCTTTTTTGCAGGCCACTTTTCGATTTCGACAGCACGCAATTAGACTCTCTCTCTCTGTCTCCCCCCCCCCCCCCCCCCCCCCCCCCCCCCCCCCCGCGCCCGCCCCCCCGCCAATGCACCGTCGATCGAACGTTATGAAACGAAGAGAGGGACAAACCCCGTGTGCTCGAGCGGGTGGAAGAGATCCTCCATTCTTTCGTCTCCTCTCTGTGATCCGCGTCTGAATTCCTCCAGCTCATTAGCGCCTCCTTCCCTGCGACGAAGAGCGGAACTCGGACAAAAAGCTCGAGTTCATTACCGCTTCGCTCGCGGAAGACGAGCGAGCGATCGAAAGCCCCGAGCGTTTAACCTACATTTCCCCGAGTTCCGCCCGCCGCTCGGAACTGCTCTTGATAACCGCTCGCTCTTAGTCGAGAGTTGAGATGGCTGCCGAGACTCGGATCGAACGCTGCGTGCAGCGTTCTTTGTTTTTCCGCCAAAAATAATTCCCTCGCCAACTTCACCGTGGTGCAAAGACGGAAAAAAAAAAAAAAGAAAAGCTCGC